>WAAD01022305.1:9703-20190 GCA_013389945.1 Fregata magnificens | reverse complement strand
CCCCACCCCCACCCCCATCACAGTTCAGGAGTAAGTAGGTAATCTGACACTGAAACATAGTAAATTCTGATACTGAGGGAAATGGAGAATGTTGTCAGGTAGCATGTACACCGTTTGGTGTATATACAGCACCTTGTGGAGTACAGAGCTACAGGGTATTCTGAAAATCATGTTGCTGAAAAAAGAATTCCCACTGCTGATATGCAAATTCTCATTTGTGTGAGAGCACACACATGGCTATTGTGGGAAAAAACCTACCCTGCCAGAGTATGTTTTCCACTATAATAATCAATTTTTAGGATTTGTAGCACCTGTTTTTAAAGCC
The DNA here is from genome assembly GCA_013389945.1 of Fregata magnificens. Lineage (NCBI taxonomy): Eukaryota > Metazoa > Chordata > Aves > Suliformes > Fregatidae > Fregata > Fregata magnificens. Next base: position 19,865 of record WAAD01022305.1, on the reverse strand, counting down.
AATGGCATTAGTCACTTCCGGAGTCTATACAGATGTATTTAAGTTGTCCATGGGCAGATAGTAGGCTCAAGCAGCACAGCGTGAAAGCCAAGGACAGCTTGGTCTGAAGAGAGCACACAGCAAGTGGCATGGAGACTGACTTAATCAACTTTGCTGGACCTTAGTCGGTTGTGGTATTCCTGTTCTGACTAGAAAGGCATGAAAGCACAGGTATGACAGAGGTACCACAACAGCTCTGGACAGAGTTAGCCTAGGTCTACCCAAGCTCATTAGCATCGATTTAGCAGTGGTTCTGCAAGAGTCAGTGTGACATTGGAATCTCAGCAGAGGCTTGTAGGCAGGTAGCTAAAGGAATAGAGTTCATATAGATATGTCTGGGCTCAGTTGTGGTCTATCATCTGTATTCATAACCTATCATATGAAGTATAGGAAGTTGGAAAGACAACAGAAATATACATATGACTGAAGTCTAATGTAATTCATATATAGTTGGCCCCAGCTGAGACTGGGAGAATTAAGTGATCTGCCAAGAGTGTGTGGTGTTAGTAGCCCCTTTTATATCATACTGGTATGACTCAGCCTTGACCTTCTTTCTGCCTGCAGTGCTCTGAGAATTCACATAAAAATAACTTAGCAGAGGAGCTCAGCATATCTTTGCAAGGTTCTGCTGTGAGAAAGGCCACTCCACATATGTAATAACCCCGTATTATAGTGTAGAGGATTTTCTAGGATTGATATTGTCAACCTTTAATGCCGTGAGAAAACCAGAGGACAAATAGAGATTGCTGAGCCACAACACATGTGGAGGAGAAGGCAAATATTCAGCCTTGCCCAGTCCTCCAATGTGGGTGGCATGCAGAGGCAGGAGACCACATTTAGTAGTTAGGGCAGTGTACTCTGCCCAAGCCCCTGAACTCTGGATTCTCTGGAAAAAAATGACCATCAGTCAGACGGAAACATCCAGCAAATTGCAGTTGGGTCAGGCTGTGGCAGTTGTCACACCTTGCAGTGGGACCTTGTCAGGTTTTAGGTACTGCAGAGTGGCTTTTAATCCTCTGTACAGCAATGAGCCTCATGTCCTGTGATAAAATGTTCGGAATTTCGTTACTTTTCACTATGAATATTTGCGCTAGCACAGTGGAGTCCCCAGCACAGTCCAAAATAATCTGTTATGATACAGATTATAATAAATAACTCCCCTGGATATCCCAGCCTCCCGAAGTAATTGTCACATCCTGAAGTAGGCTCCATTTTTGCAGTACTTAGTAGATAGTACAAGGAGCATTGTGGAGTATTGCTTATAGCGTCTCTCCCAAGGCCTCCATTTATATTCTGCTTTGGGTGCTCTGCTGTTTACCACCCTTATGTGTATCTGTTAGCCTGTAACATATCTACATCGCAGACTAACAAATAACTACTGGCTCTAATGAGCTTGGAAGCATTGAGGAAGGCAATGTTGCCCTTACTGTGTACAGGAACAGGATCATACTTCTGTGTTAGTTATAATTCTGTTGTGCTCATTACTTCAAGTAGGGCAGGCAGTACCTGCAAAGCTTGTTGAGAATGAAATGTTGAACAAGCTTGCACAGAAAGACATTATTAGAACTTAGGTTGTTTAGGGATCCCAAAGCTGTGTACCAAATCTCCTTTCGAGTGGATGCACTTAAGATTCTACTTTGTTGGCTTGTAAATTTTTTGTTGCCTGATCCAGTGTGCTGAAGCACACGTGGGAAAGAGAGATAACATTCTTTGGTTATGTGATGACAGAGAGGGGTAGTGGAAAAAGACGTGTGTGGCAGGACCTCAGCAGAGGAACTATTCTGCGGAGTTTTGCTCCTGCACAGCCCATATGATATGAAGGAGCTGACCAGTAGGCATAAAGCAACTTTTTTAGTCACTGTAACTGCAGTCAACCAAAATTCTTTTGCATTGGTAAAAACAGTATTTGTATGAAGAAGCAAAGGCAGGAAGGGTGGAGGGGGAAAAGAAGCGTTTAAAGCTCAGATGTTTTTTCTTCATTGGAGATTGCTAAATAGTATGGTATAGCATGTGGCTTGTAGCAGGTTTGCCCTTTTCCTAGCTGAGTCAGTGCTTTTTGGGGTCTAGACAAGTGCAGAGAAGATGTCCTGTTTCCTGTGCAGAGAAAGGCTTTGGCCATTTTGTAAGTACTTTTTGTTTCAAACAGTTCACCAGTCCCAAATTGTATTATTCTGAGGCTCAATTCGGCAAGGAACAATGGTAGAAGCCTTGAAGAGCAGCAGAATTAGGTTTGTGATAAAATGGGCACAAAGAGAGCAGGTGGGATATCCACTGAATGCAAATAGAACTACAAGGGAGAAAAATTAAGCATTGGCTGGTTGAGGAGAGTGATGCGTTTTAGAAGAAAAGCTGTTTATGTATGTACATCTGCCCAAAATGTCCATCAGTGTTATGGTAGTATATGCAGTCCTGGATGTAGTGTGCAAGACGTCAGATTTCTATAAGCCTGTAGGTTTTCCTTTATTAAGACTGATGTAAGAAAAACGTGATCTCAGATTGTGAGGTTCAGGCTAGGTATTTACATGTTAGCTCTGCTTCTTCCCAAAAGCTAGCTCCTACAGACTTGCATTCCATAAGCATTTGCTTCCACATGTGTCTATGAAACAGTTCTGTTTTGCTGGGCTTGTGTTAGTTACAGCTATAGCTCCATGTTCATTTCTGACTGAGTTCTTTTGTTTCTACTCATGAAAGATAGCATAAATATTGCATGTTGTGTTTGATGTTTCAAAGAAATCCTTTAAAAAGAGCACCAAAGCCTGGTACTTTACCTATTGTATTGTTTTGGACAGAAGTCCTAAAATTACCAAATTATTCAGCATTCTTGTTAAATACCTGATGTTTAATTCTGTCATATTTCCTGCTCTCTTTTACTTATCTCTCTACCTTTGATTCTTCTTTTTCTTGTCTCACTTTTGCCTGCCTTCAAACTGACTCATAGCGGTGATTTGTACTGCCTGAGTGGCCACCCTCTGTGATTCTGATCTGTGCTTCAGTTTGTCCTGTCTGAATGTATCTCCTTGAATGACTGCTCTACAAGTATTCAGTATCACTAGCAGTGATATCAAATCAGCTGCAGTCTCTAAGCTGCTATAATAACCTAAGTTAATAATGATGTACGCTTGTTGGTTTTGATCTTCCCCATTGTCTCCTTTCAGTTAAAGAAGATGCGACGCGGTAACCTGTGTGCGTGCGCTCCCTTGTTTTCTCTCTCTCAGACTCTTACTAACGTGTCATAACATCTGAATGTTCTCTCACTTGGCATACATTTACACTAAAACATACTCAGAATAATCCATGGCATGTCATGTTCATCCAAAAATAAGTTTTATTGAGATCATCAACTCCCCACTTACTGTTCTTATTGCTTTATTCAGAGAAAGGTCTTGGTTTTAAGTACTGAGAAGAAAATGGACCTTTACTGTATAATTTTATTGACATGAATAGCTTTTATTAAAAGGAGTGGGGAATCAATCTGTTACAATTAAATCTATGCTGTAAGATGCTTAGGGGAGACCAAGAGCTAATCACTCTTGTGTTACAATCTTGGAACTTATCTGCATATTTATCAAGTTCCCTGCCTGTTATCTAATCTTTCCTTGTTACAAATTTTTTGTTTGTTTTTAGGGATTGATGCCAGGAGAAAAAAAAATGTTAGCCATGTTTGCTTATAGTTATATAGTAACTCTGTATTCAAATTCCTCACATGACTGTATGCCTGCCTTTGCTCCCTTGTGATAAAGATGATGACCACAAAGAAAGATCTCTAGATCTGCAGCAGAAGTACTGTCTTGCTGGCTGTAGTTCTGTAATACTAGATTGTAATCCTCAGAGATCAGGGAAAAAGCCCTTTTTATATGTTGTTCAATGCCAGCCTTGTTAGCATAGTTCAGTTAACACTTAAAATACTGATAATAGCAAAAGGAAAAAAGAATGATCACAAAATGAAATTATAAACATAAACAGTTGAGCTGGAATTCTTACAAGACTCAATTCTTTTGCAAGAGTTTTAGTCCTATTTATTTCATTTATGCCAGAATGGGATTTTTTTTCCCTCCCATACATCTTGAACTTCCATTTGCCATTTTGGCTGATGACAAAAGGTTACCAAATCTTGAAGAAAGTACAGTTCTGTTTCTGCTTGTGCTTGTGAGAAATTCTTATGTTGCAACTAAAGCTTCCTCCCACATATGTTCTTAAAACAATACCTTAACCCCACATGTTTTAGTAATATGCTTTATTGCATCCTGTGTTTTAAAAAAATAACAAAACGTGGAATAGATGACATAATTTAGTGATTAAAACAAAAAACGTATTCTGTAGCCATTGTTGGCTGCAATGCTCATGTATTTCTTGATGAAAGGGTCTTGAAAATTGCAGAAAATAATTCTTTTTCATAGTTTATATACATATTTGTAGAAGGTCTCAGATAAATTATTAATAGAGGAAATCATTCTTGCTTTGTTCTTTTTACCACATAGTTATGCTAAACTAATTTTAATGTGACTGGCTAAATTATCTTATCACAATGCATATATTCTAGATAAATATAATTTTCTTGTGGACAAATATTTGAAAGAAGATTCATAAGGTATGCTCTCGTCCATTTACCAGAGTTGTGCTTGAAATAGAACACCAGGAGTTTCTCTAAATTTCTGGTAACCATGACAACTGTTACTTTAGTGTTATTAGCCCAATGTAATTTAGCGGAGCGGGTTGCTAGAGGTAATTTTTTAGCTACATTGGGATGATACTCGTTACTGTAATTGTAAATAATATTTAGAATTTATATTTAAAAAATCACTTAGTCATAATACCGAAATATGCTCTGTACTTTGTGGATTTGGTTTTTTAGCGAAAGCCTCGTTTTGTGGAGCGGCAGGTTAAGGGTCTTGTCCAAGGCCCCGGGATGAGTCTGAGGCAGAGCTGTCATTGAAACTTGTATGTTGCTGGTTGCCACACAAACGTTAATTTCTTAGGGATTAATGGATCTATCTAAGATTTTGATCCATACAATTTCCTCCCTTTTTCCCCCTTCAGCATATGTTTTATACATATATGCACGCACCCTTTCTCTGTAGCTATTTCTTGTTCGTTCCTGGAATTATGGGTTTTTATTCCTCATAAAACTTGGCATAAAGAGGCAGACAGACATACTTGTGAAACTGCACAAGTGCTCTGCATTCTGTGCATGATCTGAGGTGCATGGGTTTAATTCTGTTTTGTTTAAATAAAAAAAAAGTAGGTAATTTTTATTGTCATTGTCTGATATGAAAAACAATGTATGCAGGAAAATGCATTTTTTTGAAGACTCAACATGCATTGAAAAAGAAGTGAATGCAAGCTGGAAGTAAAGATGATAAATGAGTCTGAATGGAAGAATGAAAACATGGACTCAATTTAGGAATGTACCCTCACTGAAAAAGAATCCATTTGAAAAGACTAAATAAATTAGACACAACAGGAGCCTAATCCTATTCTCTTTTATCGTATGTAGTTATCTTTTAATATATGGTGGAGCAAAAAGGGAGTTAAATGGCATTCACAGCATTAAACACTTTGCTCGTCTTGCACAAGGTGCCAGACAATGGAAAATCTTGTCCAGTGTGATCTAATTTGAAAAGATGTAAATGAATGCAGGTAGGAAAAACAATACAAATAATTTCCTTTAAACGGATGGAAGACATGTCAGAAGCAGAAATTTTGTTTGAACGTTTCGGTTTATGCATGGATTTATGGTAGGGCAGCAGCATTTGGGGGGCTGGTTTTGTCATCTGGAACATTTTTGGAATATAGTTTGTCACTAATTTCTTACAAAAGTATATTTTACATATATCTCAACCTTAGCTTAGTTAACAGAGGGGGGAAAAAACCAGTTTTTAAGGAAGCAACTTCTTTGAACTGTTTTCAGTGTATTTTCATTGCCATTTAAAATATTTTCCAAAATCACTGTGTTGCTCTTTATCTGATAGGTGACATATATCTTACCATTTTTGCTAGAGTTTTGGTTTTATCTTCTTTGTACGCTGGTATGGCTGAGGATAACAAATATTACTATGCCTAAGCTAGACAGCTAAAAGATCGATTGGCTGTAGCTTTGTTTGCTGGATCATTTTATATCTCTATGCATTTTGGCTGCAAGTGAATCACTAAAATAACAGGCTTTATAGGTTCTTTACAGGCTAATACTAAAAATTATTTCAGTATATTTAAACCTCTTAACTAGTTCATAGTCCGTTTGAAGCCCAATTTTCAAAACTTGGATGAAATTTGAATTATTACATCAAACAGAAATGTGCTAGCTTTATAAAGGTGTACAGGAGACTAGAATTTTGTAAGTAATTTCTCATTATGCTCATGCAAATTTTTACATCTAACTTGCATATAAGAGATGACATCCACAAAGTAATGGTATCCAGATTGCATGTGGAATTTTTTTTGTCAATGCAGAATGGCATGCACATGCACACACACCGTGTGCCACGAACAGGTCTGTTCTTCAAGGAGCTGGATCTGTAATGGTCTTAGCATCTTTTGGAAAACTGGGGGGGTTAGTATTTAAAAATTGTAGAGTGATCAGTAAGTACAGGGGCTTCCCAGACACTTTGAGCCTGAAATATACACCTTGAAAATCCTATTTGCAGATGCCACTTAACCCTGGTGGCACCTAAAATTCACATTTGCCAACGATTCACCTCAGATTTGACAGTGCTGAGCCCAAGTCAATTTGTGCCTGCTTCACCTACTCAGTCATCTATGCAGTGTTTTTAAGCAGTACTTTAAGAGATGGTTCACCACAGAAGACGACCTTTCTTTAATGAATGGTTTCAGAGTTTAAAATACTCACTCTAGCGTACAGGGGGCAGGTGTGGAGAGCTATCTTTTCTCCTTAAGAAGATTTGAAACCTTATGTGTGTATATAGAGTTGGGACTGTTTAGCCTAGAGAAGAGGAAGCTCGGCAGGGATGTCATCAATGTGTATAAATATCTGAAGGGAGGCTGCAAAGAGGACAGAGCCAGGCTCTTTTCAGTGGTGCCCAGTGACAGGACCAGAGGCAATGGGCACAAACTTGAAACACTTTTTAACTGTGAGGGTGACTGAGCACTGGCACAGGTTGCCCAGGGAGGTTGTAGAGTTTCCGTCCTTGGGGATACCCAAAAGCTGCCTGGATAGGGTCCTGAGCAGCTGGCTCTAGGTGACCCTGCTTGAGCAGGGGGTCGGACAGGATGACTTCCAGAGGTCCATTCCAACCTCAACTATTCTGTGATTCTGTACTGCTTCTCAATGAAGTGCCCTGACACCTGCTTTGCAGGCTCTGTGAAGGTGCCTTTATTCCTTCAGCCAAAGCAGCACTTCTTAAATGAAAAAAATAAATATTAGCTTGCAAAAGAAAGAAAAAAGTGATCACAAGAGTTGCTGTGGTGTTGTAATCTAGAAGATTGGACATAGCCATAAAGAATGAAGTCCAGGGTTTAAAATGTATGAACATCCATTGGAATGGGTACTGCAGTACAGGTCCTTCCTCCAAGGAATTTGCCCTAAACACAAGGCTAGAGAGACTTACTTGGTATCATTCTAACTTAGCGAACATTTAATTGTTCCACAGAAAGTGGAATTGCTCTGAAAAGGGGGACTGAAAATAATCACACCAAGCTGGCAAGTAGTTAGATACCTCTCTGGGGAGATCAGAGGAGATTGAACTCATGTTCCTTCTGTCCTGGTTGAAGGTTTTAACTCCTGAACCACTGACTAAAAGAGAAAAACAGCGCTGCCTTGCACTAGTTGTCTTTTGGAAGAAAAGGCAGCTTCCTCTGCCTGTTGCTGTAGTGTTTTATTTTGAATTAAAACCACTCAGGTTCTTATCTCTAGGAAAGGACCTATGGCTCTGATTAATTCAGAGGGCCCACAGTGCTCCATAGAGAAAGCTGCTCCTCTCCTGTCTTGCATGTGTGCTTCTAAGCAGCTATGTACTTTACAGGTTACATATCACTCTGCTGAAAGATGAAATATTTAGATTTCCTTTATGAATCTATTCATAAGTCCTTCTTAGAAAATCTTGATTGCCAGCAAAACTCCCTGAAACCAGTAAGAATCATGACTGCACCTGCTTTTAAAGGCCAGGTATAGAAGATGTCCAAATGTAAGCCCTTATGAGAATCTGATTTTCAAAGAGTAGTAAGATTTTGCTGCAAGTCATCTTCAATGAATTGGCATTCACTTTGAAGAAAAAAAAAAAGGGTGGGCGGCAATTGATTATAAATGATGCAATGACACTTCAACAAGCTGTTGTTACATTTGATCTGCTGTCCAGTGGTACTCAAAAAAAGAAAAAAAAAGTGACATGCTTTTACCTCTCCTGAAAGCTTCAGAGAAAACTTTTCAGTCTGATGCTTAAAGCTGAAAGCTCTCTTACCAGTGAAAACAGGGGGCTAACCCACCAGTAGAAATACAAACTGATTTTGGAAAGTAAGTTTTGATTTGTTATGCTGCCAAAAGATCAAGCTACAAGTGGGAATTGGTAAATCCAAACACCATTTTAATTATTTCTCTCTTGTATTGATACCATGGAGCAAAAAGCTGTGGATCTCTGTGAACAGGTTTTTTATTTGTTTCTGAAAGGTGAATGAACCAGCTTATTAAAAAATGTAGTGTACACCTTTTAAGACTAAAACTGTTGTCCTTACTTTTTCAAGACTGTGGTTTCTGTTTCACATGTCTATATAATTCTTTCGCATGGTAACAGAGAGAAAAGTACCTAAAATATTAAATAACTTCTTTAATGTGATTTCCATCAATTTCAAACTAATGACTGAATTGAGAAAATTGGTTGACCAGCTGAATTTTGAATATTATGTGTATCTCAGTGTTTTTGGATGTCATGTGTCCTGTGCACTGACTCTTTGCAGAAGCTTTAAAAACATGCATGTAAATTCATCATCTTGATTGAACTTAATTTTTGTGCAACATCCAGCATGTGAAGAGGAATGCTTTTGCGATACTTCTCTGTATTTATTGACTATACAGATTAAAATACAAAATAAAAAAAAAATGCTATGCTTTCTCTTCGAACTGAAGAACAAGTTTAATTAAGGAGTCATGTTCAAGCACGATTTAAAAATTCTGAATCCATCCATGCTTTCTGTATGCTGAACATCGGCTGTTAATAATGCTTTCCGCAGCTTCCAGGAGTTCCTGGATGTAGTCAATCTAGGCATGTTGAGAGAAGATAGCCACTTCAGTGTTGTCAGGAGGTGGAGAAGAGCATTAACATCAATAATTTCCATCTACAGAGCCTATCTAGAAATGATGCCTGGGTCAGCTTGTGGCCTAATTTAATCCTAGTAAATAGTTTCAGATCTGAGAAAAAGTTAGAATTAACTGTTGTTCAGGAACATTGCATTAAAACACTAAAAGTTTCAGAGAAAAGTAGTTAATTACTTTTACTTAATTAACTTGTGGCTTTATTAAAAAAAGCAAACATTTTGCTAATAGTTTAAAAGACAGAANACAAGACTATTTCTTATTCTGATTAAACCTCTTGACTGAGCTTACAGATAAGTTTTCCGTCCTTCTACCTGTTTTTCTGGCTACACTGTCTTAGGTTTTGTAGCAGGGTGTTCTTTGGAGCTGGATCTTTTACTGTGTTATTATTAAGTTGAGAAAGAAGCCCCTGCTTTTGACTGAGACAGATGGTAGATTCTGTAGCAAAAATAATTAATGTGGCTAATAAGAAGATGCTTTTTAAAGTAAGGTGCTAACTCTGTTTATTCCTGTCTGCACTGTCCAGAAAGACATTGTGAACAACTGCTGTTGGAAGCTGCATTTAAACAAGAGTTTTCATTTGGTTTGCAAACTAGTTTTCAGTGTTTTGGGCCTTGGGTGGAAAAGTGAGTTCACTCTAGGCCTTGGTTGCATAGGCAGATTCAGGAGATTGTTTTCAGGGATTCCTTTTTTTAGATAGTCATTCATCTGTTTCTTGCCCATATGTGCTCTGAACAGGTATGGGAGCCTTCTGATCCATGCCTACAAGAGCTCTCTTAGCATTCTTATGGCTGGGGATAGATTTTTTTCTGAAAGAGTTTGTGTTGACATCATGAATTCCAACAGTTTACTTTTTTTTTTTTA
>WAAD01022304.1:52684-70649 GCA_013389945.1 Fregata magnificens | reverse complement strand
AATATTTGAGTAAATCTTATCCAGGAACAAATTAATAGAGCATGGGTTGCCATACCCATCACAGCTACACCCAACCTCTATTAGCCTCCTCCGTTTCTTAATTCCACTGAAATTTGAAGCACTGAAATGTAGTGGTAGGTCCTATTCATAGCATTTACAGGAATGGTTTTCCACAGAGCTGCCTCACTNCAATACCTCACTTCTTCTTTATTCCGTGGGATCTAAATGATGCAGCTTTCCATTGTTTTTATAGATATGTGTATGTGTGTGTATGTATATATATGTAATGCCCAGCCTTTCCAAACCCATCAGAAAGAAACTTATTTCTAATCAATAAAGGTGCACCTATCATTTGGGAGCTGTGACTACTTCTGTATACTGAGTAATGAATTTAAATAGCATAGGATAAAATGGCAGAAGTTGTTTATGCATTCCAACTTTGCAACCTTACAACTTTGAAGATGAACAGAACTAGGTCCAAAGTTTAGGCAATGATTTTATTTTATTGTGAATTGTGCGCTTGTCACTCTCTTCATGTGTAATGAGAATTGAGAGCGCTCAAGATCTCAGACTCTATTTCACTGTAGACAGAGGATAGGATAGCATAGAGTAGCGTAGAGCAGAGCAGAGCAGAACAGAGTAGAGTAGAGCAGAGTAGGTATAAGTTAAATCTCTCTCTCTTTCTGCAGTGGTTTTAAAAGGATAGAATTGTGGGATGCATTACAACACAAGTATCTTCCCCTTCCTGATTTTGTAAGCTTTGAAGTGATTAATAAGGAACGGTGAAACTTAATAAAAACAGAGTGTTTGTTTTTCAGTAAAATGCTTCCTTCAGGAAAGGTGAGATGGTTAATGAAGCAACAGTAAATGTTGAAGATACAGCTTGGCATACTTTCTGTAGTGGAAGTCATGTGGGGCTTGGAGTAGGCCTTAGGCTGGCTTTTTGAGTACAGCTATACTTCACCCACAGACTTGAATGGAAGTTCGGTTTATTTAGGAATTAACATTCAAATTTCAAATTTCAAAGTGCAGGGAAAAAAACCCTTTAAAACGTCTTACTATTACCCCCAAATTTATTTTAAAGGTGTCTTTTGATAAGAAAAACTAATCCATTAATATGAATGACAATTATTACTGTTCTCAAAATGAAACCACTTAAAGAGTCTGGGAGTTCTTATGGAAAAGTTTAAAACTATTATACTTCAAATTAAATTTGAAAGTATTGCATATTGAGTTGCCTTTTTTTTCTCCCATCATTTTTAATTACTAGTACATTTGCATGAAAATAGGATCTTTATTTCCTGAAAGCTCATCTGCTCCTGCTGCTTATTCTTCATTGAAGATGTCACATGCAAAGGGTTAGATCTTCAGGTGAGGTAGAAGCAAGAGCAGATGTGCTTAGAAGAAAGAAAGTTTTTTATGCAAACATTATTTTTAATAAAACAGAAGAAGACAAAAAGTGAAAATACATGCTCTGAAAGCAAAATTCCAATATCTCTTCTGGGAGATACAGATGTCCCTCCAAACAAAAGTAATTCTGAACTTTAAAACTGAATATAGAACATGAAAATACAATATGAAACCCTAAAGATTCACTAGATCACTGTTTACTCAAAAAAGCCCCCTAATTTGATAGTCATGCCCTTACTGTACAATAAGGAAACACAAGGCCCAGGCAGTCAGGTTCATTTAAGCCCTCAGAATAAGACTTTTCCTATCCAAAAGTTTCTCATTTTTTATGGTCCTTTCTGAAACAAATCGCAGATTTCTGAATCAGATTTCTGAATCAGATCTGGCAGATCTGAAGAGAGGCATTCATATTGTAAAATCAACCAGTCAAATGCTTATGCCTTACTGTGAAGAAACCATGAGCAGGCAATACTGAATGAACACAAACTATGAGCTCCTCCATGGGCAGATCCAGTTGAAACACAGTGGTGCAACATTTCGAGGGAGTTTGCACTGCCATGTATCTGTGCTTTCAGAGAAAGAGAACTGAAGGTATTTAACACCATATTTAATATACAACCCCTGCTTCTATTTCTCGATAACACAGCTTGATTCCAGCTACCAGCAAAATTGAGTACATAAAAATAGTAACGAGAGCCCGGGCTGTATTAGAAGTACGAGAAAAGCCATCAAAGACTCACACACTAACATAAAACTGTTCTGCTTTAAAAGAGCTATTGTGCTCTACCAAATGTTATTAAAGATTAACTGGTCTTCAGATAGCTCTGCCCAGTTAGATAATAAATGCAGCGGTTATGTTTGACAGTCATTGCAACTGCCTGCAGCCTGTCTGGGAAGCATGCTGAAATTCATCACACTCCAGGCACCTGACTGGTGATGACAGTAAATGAGCTGTTATTCATCAGGTATTCCAAAACTGTACACAAAAATTTGGCTGTGTAAATAATGTTTTGGAATGACAAAATGGCACTAATGATTTCCATGGTCAGATCTCCAGTTCATGTAGGGTAAACTAGAGGCAGTGCTGCCTCTCTGCTGAAAGGGGACACCACTTGGTTTGGAAGGGAGGGGAAGGGGAAGGGGAAGGAAAAGGGAAAGAGAAGGGAGGGGTTTATAACACGAGTCCTATCAAGAAAAATACAGCTCTGTCAAAGCTCCAAAAGTGGTATTTGACCTCATTTCTTCTGGTACAGAAAATGCTGCAGAGGCAGAGGCAAGGTCCAGCAAGTATTTTACCTGCAGCCAGGAAAAACTGACAGTGCACTCAGATACTCAGATTCAAATCTGCAATACAAATGAATTGCTACTAATAAAAACAGAGCACAGAGTCCCTTTTACATTGTTTTATCCTGTTTAAAAGACAAACATTTGCACACTGCAAGCCTCAAATGGATAAAAGCTACCATGAGAACTTATAAGCCATCTGCTAGCTTCCTAATGAAGCCAGTAACTATTATTGTTTACAGTTGAACACCGGGGGTCATGTGTATTTGCTGTAATGAAAGAATCAATGCATCACTGCAGATACTAAAAGAGAACTTTTTTTTTTCCAGACGGCTAATTATAAATACAATAAAATAGCAAATTAAAAAAAAATCTGTTCCTCTCCACAGAGAAATAGTGCTTGGCACACCAACTAATACAAAATGCAGCACTGTTCTGTTTTCTAGTAGTCTCCACTTGACAGACTCGGCTTACAGAAACAGAATCACAAAAAAGTTACTCTTCAATACTTAACGAATAGCTGATCACCAAGGAATGCTTAGTGCCTAGTTCTCTAATCTTTACAGACCTCCTACATTATTTAATTGTATTGTTTATCTGAATGTAATGATGAAGTGTGAAATAGCAGCTATCTCTCTGTTGCTGTTTCACTCTGTTTCTCTTCCTTGAAGAAGACACCATGACATATGAAAACTTGGCTCAGTTGAGCTATTAAAAATGTTCTGAAATTTCCTGGAATTTTTAAATGTTGGTTGAAGAGAAACTGATACACAGCAGTGATACAATTGATTTCTGGCTTACTATTTCATCACTCAAACAAAAATACGCTTACAAAAACACACAAAAACTTACACAGTAATATTAATTCCCAAGATTTAGCAAAAACAAAGAATGATAAATAATTAGGCCTTTATACCTGACAGAATTCTTAAAATCACTAAAAACAAGCCACTCATTTTGAAATCTTGTTAATGGCCTTTATTTGCTGTAAAAAAAGTATCTTAGTTTCAGGAAATTTCCTGAAGCCTGTGAGTCAAGAGAGCTTACTTGCTTCCCTGAGTCAAAACACTGCAAATGACTCCTCATTGTCCTCTGATACCATCAGTTCCATGGTGCAGCCTTCTTGCAGCTCGTAGTCTCCTCGTTCCACCTGCAGCATAAAGAGAGATACGTATCTATCATAGGACTAAAATGCAGTATAACATCATAGCTAGCTGGGTTGAAGTAGACCGGAATGCTGTATTATTGTTGGTACCAAACCAGTGAACCCATAGGAAAGAAAGGGAACAAACAATATTCCTCTTCTACAATAATAAATGCTTGTAGCGGGTTGTACTCAAGACAGAAATAAAGCAAGCTGTCAGCAGGAGAATACTGCTTCTTTTTTTAATTTTGTCTTCGTATTGTGGTGATGGCCAGGAATAGATAACACCAGGCAGCCCAGAGTGGGCAGAGTTCATCAGTGAGGTCAGAGAGCCCAGAGGAGCATCCCTGGGCAAGACCTACTGAGTCTAATGCTTGGTTCCCGTGCCGCGCCCTGCCGCTGAGGCTCCTGCACGTCACCCGTTCCCTACTCCCGGCCCCACGTGCCTGCTTTGTTGGATGTGACCACCTGTGTGTGGTGCAGGGGCTGGGGGCACCAGGGAGGGGCCCCACTGCAACCCTTTGCTGTGGCCTTCTCCTTGTCTGATGGCTGCACAGCCGTGGCCAGCATGCACAGACAAACCTGTCGCGTGAACCACCACACGTGTTCCCGAGGTACGCACGCACCACGAGCGAGTGGCCTGAGATGCTGGGTGAAGAGAAGATGGAGGGACTTGCTTGGCATCCAAAGCTTTGCTTTGCTTTGGCAGACCTGGCTGGACCTCTCCAGAGAAAATCAGTGAAAGAGCCGAGCAGCTGGAATACAGAAGAGGATGAGGAGAATAACTTAGTTTCAGTTCCTACTCTGACGTTTCCATCTTTGTGGACTTAAGTGAATAACTTAATTTATATGTCTTAATTCTCTGTTTCATAAAATGTCTGAGATAATACTTTCTTACCTAAAGCATACGCAAACGTGTATGAATATACTTGCTTCCCCAAATTACAGAGGAGTTGCAAGAATTAATTAGTTAATGTTTGCAAAGCGCTTTGAAGGCAGAAAGCACTCTATAAATGCTAATTATTAAATCAAAGGTTTATCTGACTTTATTACTAAACTACTAATAAAATAAGTTACACAGCTGTTGCAGGTTGGAAAAGGCACTTTTACTGTCTAAAAGATATAAAGGTTTTAATTAGGAAATGTTTTGAAAGCACTTTGCTGAGGAAAAAAATGCTAACTGTTAATAAAGGTTTTCCCTAATGAAAATGGCTACAAAATATGAACTTCTGGATGCTACTGTAACTTCTGCATATATTCTCTAAAGTTTTGTCCCACGACAACAATATTTTTATTTGAGGCACAATTTTTGTAATATTGATGAAAATAATCACGTTTATGTTTGTCAAATAAATGTTCAGATGCAGCAAGAGATTAAAGGCATCATTCTTAGCAGAGAATAGCAAAACCTAATGTATTGTCAAATTATACATATATACACGTACCATTATTTTTGCTATTTAACTTAAAGTTGTATTTTGCTAAGCTTCCAAGCTTCTGCTAATTTACAAGGTTTGGCTCTTCCTGCACATGTGACCTGTCACCTACATGTTATCTTAAAATCTAAGCATGCAAACAGATTTGAATCTTTTACGCATAGGCAGTTAGAAAGACTGAATTCTGAAAGTGCCTCAAGCCTTCTGAAACACCGTGGATCTTTAGGTTTGCATGGTTTCATCCTGCCGGGAGAAAGCTTTTGTTCACCTGTTTGTGACACTTATTTCCCCTCTGGATTTAATAATATAAACCTGGGTATGATATGAATAGTATGAAGATATTATTCATATATTCATATAACAGGACTATATTATAATATTCATATGTGAATATGAATATAATATGAATATGTTGATTTATTAATATGAGGGTAATGATTAATGCATTTACATAATTGGTTCTGATTTGGCCCCTTCCTACATATGTTTTAGACATAAACTTGCTTTTAGAGCCTTCCAGAGTCATATTATTATGATTTTAAAATTATCAGATGATAATCACTATTTGTCAAGTGGCTAGGCTAGTGGTTTGAAAAGAAGTTTGAAAGTAGATCTCCATATGCTTAATACCTGTTGTAACATCTGCCTCTGGCTGTAGAAAACATGAAACCTTGAGCAATAAGAAAAGTCCTATTAATTTGCTTTGCTGAGGGGGGAGAGGCATGCCAGCATCCTCCCTACTTAAAACAACTGTGCTGATGGCAGGAGGATGAGGATGCAATCAGTCAGGCCCCCTCAGTGAAGCAATGCAGCCTCGCTGCTGAGGCAGAGGCTGCCAGTGCCCATGGTCCAGGAGACAAAATACCTCATGTTGTTCCTAGTGCTCCCAGCAGGAAGGAGAGGAGGTCCAGGTGTTGCTCCTACAGAAACCANCCCCCCCCCCCCCCCCCGGGGAGGTGGTAGTATGTGTTCATTAATTTGAGCCATAAATCACAATTTCATATGGCAGGAAAATGTCCAGAAGACGATATGCTGCAGCAAGGGGTTATGCCCATTTCTCTGCTCTTACTATAGCTCTTCCAGGCAGACGGGGAGAGTCAGAGCAGCAGCAGGAGTGATAAACCTTTATCACTGCATCAATTTGTCAAGTTGTCCCTGAAGGAAAGATGACTAAGATTTTTTGGAAAGGGGGCAGGGTTCAGGGCTGGGGACAGGAAGGGCCGTCTAGGAATAGATGGGAAATGAAAAGAGTTCAGGAGACGTGTTAAAATGTCAGAGGGGTCCTTAGCAGAAGAAACTCAAGACTGCTGAATTTCTCTAAGCCCAGGGTTTTTTGAGTGTGTTTTCTTGGGTTGCAAATTCACCTTATAAAAAATAATTATTATATCTTTACAAAACAATTCCAGACTAACTAATAAACAGATAGTCCAAATTATTTTGTAGTTAGTCTAAAATCACACATTGTGAAATAAGGTACCAATGACATAAAGCAAGAGCAGTAGTGCTGAAGTCAGGTCTTAAATGATTTTTTGGTTGTTATAACTATTAGCCCTAATTTTTAAAAGTTATAGGAAATTGTGTGGCCTTTCTGGAGAAAGTTTATGGATTTTAAGATTAATGGATGGTATTAAGATTACACTAAAAATTGTGACAAAAGAAAAATAATCCCTTTTTCAATGCTACATTAATTAAATAAAAATGGACTCTGGTAAAATAAAGGTATACACAAATCCTTGTTTGGAAAACCTTCAAAAGTATGTCAACTTCCATAGAATAATTTTGATGGCATCAGAGCTCAGAAAGACAGGTCTACCTTCAGTCCTGTATTTTGACTTTGTGTAGTTTAGCTTTTCACATTCTGATATTACCAGTGGTATTGGTCCATCCACAAATGGTAACATCAGAATTAAAAGCAATGCAGAAAAAAGCAGACACGCTCAAGAAATACTTCTGTCTTGTAGCTGGGGAAAAGGCACATGAAGTATTAATAAATGATGCTGATAAAATACTTCCTGCTCTGACAGTACATTGTGAAAAAACAGGTGTGATGGCACTAGGACAGGCATTAGAGCTTTGGAATATGATAGCCAAAAGTAAACAATATGGATTTCAATAGGAAAAATATAAAATTATGTATCTGGGAAACAAGTATGCAGGTTATCTTTAGAGGACGGTGGCCTTAGTCTTGGGAATCCCTGTCACAGAAGAATAGCTTAGGTCACAGCAGCAATCCTTGGACACAAGTCCCAGTGAGGTGCTGTGGCAGAAGGAGTTAATTCAACCAAAAAACTGTGGCCAAAAAACTGTGGAAGCTATAGAAGTGGATAGATGCCACATACCCTATATTTGGCATTAGTGTGACTATTGCTGGGGAGTTCTGTTTCTGATATTTCAAACTGAAGAAAGATCTCCGTTAATTGGAGTGGAGTCAGAGAAGAGAAGGGACTGGAAAGTGAGCTTCATAGTGAAAACTTACCAAACAGGAGATTAAGAAGTGATTTGATCATACTGTGTACTTTTGCAAAATAGAAATAGACATTTCCCCTTGTGCAAGATGAGATTTAAACACATCTGATAAAATACAGGAGTGAAGAATTCTGACATGGAAATGTTTACCTCTTTTCTGTAGCTATGCTTCATTCTGCTATGTATAGAGCACTAAAATTAAAATCCAATATTTGAAGAGGATGCAAAAATCACCTGCTTGACTTGCTTCAAATAAAAATTCAACAGTTACTAACATTCAGCTCTTTGGGTTTCCTGCAATCTTTTGAAGGCAACCCTAAAAATGATTTTTTCTATTTGGTTTGGTATTCCATTATCCTTGCTTACTTTACCAATGTAGTTTTCTTCCTACCTGCTACATGTTTGCTTTCAAGAAAGTCTGCTCCTGTGACTTGTCCCAGAACAATTTGCTTATACAGGTACACAGATTAAAAGTATGAATAAGCCTAGCTACAGTTTGGGACAATCTCCCATCTCAGAAATCATGTGTAACGATCCATGTAGATTATATCCCAGTGTTGGTCAGGAAAAGCAAGGCTTTGCAGAGGTTAAGAAGCCCTGTCATACCCTGGAATTGACAGTGTTTGCCCTGTACCCAGCTAGATGGCATCTGGAATAGGGGATCATGTTAAAGATTTAAACCATTGGATGAACAGGACTTCACTTGGTGCTGCAAAAGTATCAACTGTCAGGTAAAGCAGCAGAGAAAACAAAGTTTTGACATGCTCATTACGGGTTGTCTTTCATCCATCATTGTTTGGCTTTGGGTTTTTTTGCTATTTCTTAGTTTTCTGCAGGTCCTTCAGTATTTGACATTGTTTCAAAAAATATGACATGACAAGACATCATAATTATTCTGTCATGATGATTTGGTATATTTGAACATATGAATCCTCTGTAAATAAAGTGAAGGCATATGAAAGAGAATTTTAGCTCTGCAGTCTTGTTTAAGGCCTTTGATTTTACTTTGATTTGGAAATGTCACGGTTCACTGCAAGCTCACCAGAGTGAGTTTAATGGATTAGAATATGTTATTAAAATGAGATTGCTGGAGAAGCGTATTCCACAGATGTGGAATACTGAGAAGGGAGATGAAACAAAATGACTGGCAAGAGGCCTCCGCTGCATTAAAAGGCAGCGTACACTACTTTTTCTTTCTTGCCTTAGAGGATAAAGGACAGGAGTACCACTACAGGTTCACTACAGCAGACAAGTTTTCTCTACTTTTAGCTTTTCTTCATTTATGTTGATACATTGAAAAAGATACATACGGAAATGCATTAATCTTTCATGTGGTGTTATGGACACAAAATGTACATGTACATGCTTTTGAGAATTTTTTATGTTCCTTTTGAGATTTTTTTTTCTGAAACATGATTTCCTTCAAGGATTTCTTTGATTCAAGAAAACTTCTTTTCATAAACAACTCCTTACCTTCTTCTCCCCTGCCCCAGTGTATTTCCTTGCCTCCTCTTACCAAAACAAAATATAAGTTTGTGTTAGCTTGCTCATGATCTATGAACACCACCTAAAACTTTAAAAATATGTATTTAATTGGTCAGATCTTTGCTTTCTCTTAACAGCACCTCAGAGCCTGTGATTAGTGATGTTATGTATAACTTGAGAATGGCTCTTTCCCTGCAACTAGTGTATAAGGCACACCGATTCCAGGGGTGACGATGGTTCACAACCTCCAGTTGCCTCTTCTTCCAGCTGTCACCAGATGAAGCTGCTGCGGTGGCTATCAGCCAGGCATTGGTGCTGTTTCAAGGCTACCAGAGGACACGCAGCATATTCGCCTCTGCTCAGAGCCCTTCCTGGGCAGAATCCAGGGGCGAGCACTCTTGTTCTGGCTTTGACCCTATTTTTCTGTCTCACAAGAGTGGGATGGTTTGAGTGGCAACCCCAGACACTGACTCTAACACCAGATGTCACTGTTGGCAGCGCAGTCCTTTGCTGGCTGTTCACAGCAACAGGTATGGAGGTGGCTACAGCCACTGACAAGACTGTTCCAAGGAGTGGGGATGTGGGATGCTCCGGAGAAGGGAGCAGCATGGTTGATATAGGTACGACAGCACACACTGGGGAGCGCAGCATGGAGACACACCAGCTGCCTGGAGTAAGCCAGGTCCATTAGCATTCGCTCCGCCGTGGCCCAGGCCCTGGCAGATCAGAGCTGGCGGCTGCAGAGCAATGGGAGTGTCAGAGGGAGCAGGTGTAAGAAGAAAGGAGTTGGGAAGGGGAAGGCAAGGAAAAGAGCAGGCACTAGCACCTGCCACAGAAGAAGGTGACACTACATTTCCTGCCCGCACCCCCATCAGTGATATATCAAAAATTACTGTGAATCTTGGTTTAAGTATATGGGGTGAAACTAGATGGAAGCTGTAGAACAACCAACCCTTGTTCCACTACATTTTGAAGATACACTCCACTTTATTGCCTCGGGTTGAAAGGCCGAATTCTGCAATCTGAAAAAAAGCCCAAGCGAATTGTTTCTGAGTTCCTGGAGTGGGAAGCAGGCTGCCACGTAAGAGTATCGTACTTGTTCCACATTTGTTATGTTCTGAAAAAAAGGTATCAATGGTTAAGGAATCAGAGAGTTTCTGAGCTAGTGTTTGAAAACACCATTTTTCTTCTTTATATAAAAGAACACTTTTATTTGTTTCTATTGCTGAAGGTGGCATATTGAGTTGTAGAAACATATATTAATGCTTCCATGTAAGAGCCAAGGTCTTTTGTGAGTGATGACGTGCATGATACTGCTGAAGGCTCCAGCGACTGCAGTCCTGAGGAGGTTTACCTCTTGTTCTGATTGTCTAGGGAGCCTAAAGGGAAAGCAGCACTGATTCTAAACACTCAGCTACTCGCTTGCAGGGCCACCTCTGGTCTAGAGTTCAAGAAGCCAGTTTGTAGCATAGTAGTTTCTTTTGAATTATGTGGCACACTTTTGTGCTCTTTAAAGAAGTGGAGAAATGTGCGAATGGGAATCTCATGAAGTTCAACAGAGAAATGCAATGTCCTGCACCTGGGGAAGAATAACCTCATGCACCAGTACACGCTCCAGGCCAACTGGCTGGAAAGCAGCTTTGCAGAAAAGGACTGGGGGTCCTGGCACACAAAAAGCTGGCCATGAGCCAGCAAATTGCCCTTGCAGCAAAGGCAGCCAGCAGCATCCTGGCTTATTAGTGTTGCCAAGGTGATTCTTGGTGATCGAGGGAGGTGATCCTTGCCTCCTACTCAGCACTGGTGAGGCCACACCTGGTGTGCTGAGTCCAGTTCGGGGCTCCCCCATACAAGAGAGACATGGACATGACATACTGGAGAGAGTTCAACAAAGGGCCACAAGGATGATTAAGGGACTGGAGCACCTCACATATGAGGAAAGTCTGAGAGAGCTGGGACTGCTCAGCCTGGAAAAAAGAAGGCTCAGGGGTATCTCATCAATGTATATAAATACCTGCTGGGAGGGTGCAAAGAAGATGGAGCCAGGCTCTTTTCAGTGGTGTACAGTGACAGGACCAGAGGCAACAGGCACAAAATGAAACAAGGAGGTTCCCTCTGGACATCAGGAAACGCTTTTTTCCTGTGAGGGTGACCAAGCACTGGAACAGGTTGCCCTGAGAAGTTGTGGAATCCCCATCCTTGGGGATATTAAAAAACTGTCTGGACATGGCCCTGGGCAACTGTCACTAGGTGACCCTGCTTAACCAGGGGGGTTGAACAAGATGACCTCCAGAGGTCCCTTCCAACTCAACCATCCTGTGACTCTGTGATTCCTTTGGTATAAGCATCAACTGTATATCCTCTGGCGTTACATTCACACCTTTACAGAACAGCTGATTATCGGCAACAGCTCTGATGTTCAATAGTCCGAGGATTACATTTTAATACTTAAATTTTGAAGACTTTGCCTAGCTTTGAATTATTGTCTTTAAATTATTGTTCAGTGTAATCTTTTTACGCTGATGGAGGTTGTTTCTTTATTAGTGTATTTCATTTATGAACACACAAGTACAGCTAACTACAATTTATGCTTTTGTTGTGTTTCTCCACCAAGAAATTAAAAGGAGAGAGCTGTTGAAATATTGTCATGTGTCTTATATGTGGACACAAGTATTTCATAACATATGCTTGACCATATGGAATTGATAACTTTTATACATCACATTTTACCTGGGAATGAGATACTGAATAAAAGGAATTTTTGTATGAATTATAATCTTTTCCTTGCGATAAGAAAGCTTACCCTAAGTATTTCTGAGACCACATATTGAAATAATAAAAATGACACAATGCAGTTCAACAGATTCAGCTCAGGAGCTAAAAGCATCCTATGTTCTAATGCCTCTCCTATTTCATTTAGGTATTTTTTACTCCATCAAGTCACTTAATACATTTTTTTTTTTAATGTCCACTGCAGAGTGGACATAATAATATCATGCTGTGTTCTTTAAATTTTTTCAGTTTTCCAAAAAGTGCAAACATTGGGATTCTGGGTTTTGGATAACCAGACTAGAAAGAAAATTGCCATGGGATGAGTCATACCATTCAGCAACATGTCTAGCAGTCTAGCAGTGCTACATCTTGGTATTGATGCATCAATCTCATTTTTGCTATAAATTTGAACAGATTCAGATTTTATTTTTGCAGCATGGTTTTTAGCCTCAGCTAGCAATAAGACAGGATTGAGGTTCCATTGTTGTTGGCCAGGATAGAAGTCAAAGTACTTTGCATTCATGCAGAGAAGCTGTACTTTTTTGAGGGGAAAAAAGAGGTGAAAAGTGGGTGAAAGAGAAAAGAAGCATTTTTTTCATATTATAGTTGGCAGGTTCGTACCTGTTTTGTGTTTCAAATAAGATTTTTCATTTGTTAGAAGAAAGGTTCCCTAAGCCTCTCCATCAGTCAGAGGATCATTTTTTTTGTAATGCAGGTGTTAAAATACTCAATTAGTCCAGTCTACTTCATTTACTGCTCTGTGTTTCTGAAAGTACATGGATGATACAGAGAAGAAACATATTTCAGCATGTCATTGCTAAAACATTCCTTTTTGTATTTCATCCGTTGCCCCCCTTAGATACAACATAGCAGATGTACATTAAGTCCTTTCTTCTGGCTGTGGTGGGAGCACTTACTCCTTGCACCAGTAGAGAGGGACAGTTAACAGCATTAGCTCTGTAAACCTGTGCAGTTGTATACTACTTGATGGAGTACCTTAAATACTTTAAGAAATTAATCGCTGTTCTCCACCAAAGCAACTGTTATTGAGAAACTCCTTCATTCTTCCCTCCCTGCCGATGAGCAGAAGCCCTCTATTGCTGGCCTACTTCTGTCTTAGACACAGCCAAAAGAGAAGACTGGGCTCTTGGGAACCTTCTTGGCTGACCAGGCGTGCTTTTGCGGTTCTCCAAAGCCATCAGACAGCAGTGAATAGACATCACAATTCCATAGATATGACGAAACGTAGGAAAGTTAAATTTGTGTGTACAAGTATCAGAGATATATTAAAAAAATACAGCGAGACTGTTTCTATGGAAGATGTAATGTCAAGACAACAAACCAAGACTGCATCAAGAACTTCTGTGGGAATATGCCTCAGAGGCTAATTTGGACCTCATCAATCCTAAGGTTTTTGGAACAACCAAAATTCTCCCTCCTCTTTCTTTCTTCACAGAAATATCAGCAGTATGAATCAGAGTTAACAGAACTGAATGCTAAGTTAGTTTAATGAGTGGTTTGGGGTGAGTTTGAGAAGATTTTACCATGAGAAAGTTATTCGCATATCTGTAGTTACGTTTGAGGCAAAGCTCTTACCACATCATTTCCATTCTACCTACAATCAGTTAAAATTGTTCTATGCACTTATTTTCAGATTTATAGGATTAGAATTATGTCTGCAAGGACTCGAAATCTGTAATTGCTCATTACTCTCTCCTATGCATGCCTGAAGGCAAAAATAAGGCCAAAATTCTGAGAAAAGCTAGTATATATGCATTTGAAGCAGAACCTGGTATGGTCTCTTTCACTGATACTCTGGAAAGTCTTTGTAGGATATCCTATTTTAGCAGCAAGCTGTCCAACTGAGTATCAGAAGAAAGAGCTGGCTTTGGAATAAAGAGAAAAGCTGAATAAGCATAAACATTATCAAAGTTGTTCTCTGGCTCCATCGGTTCTGCAGAGCTGCATCATAAATTCAACCAGAAACAGTATTATTCAAAGATCTTTTACTCTCAGATGTACACATGCATCAATACATATGACATATATATACTATGACAATAGTGTAAGTAGCACTCCTCCTCCTTTCCTCGCTCACATATGTACACTGTTTTTCTTTACAGGACATTTTAAACCCTTTTTAGAACTAAAAATCTCACAGCATAAAGGAGCCCCATTTTTTGGTGGGGTTTTTTTTGGAAAACGTAGCTGTCATAAAATTCACTGTTGTTAAATATCTATAATGCTGAAAACACTGACTATTTTTTAGCGTTCTACAGTAGCTGTATGTGAGGGAAGTCAGACAACTTGTCCATATTTGGACAACAATAAACACTATGTTTAAGTGTCTAAAGAAACCCAACATAACCAATATGTATTTTCAAACATTTTTGTCAGATGTTTTTAGAAATTAATTCTGTCACCATACTTCATAATTCATTCTGCACTCAAATTCTGCTTGAAAGCAGTGGAGGCTGAACTATGTAGATTTTCAGGGAGACAGCTGTGGCTCTTGATTCAGAGCCATTTGTGGATAGTACAAGTTAGAGTTGTAACAGCTGTAAATTTCTTCAGGGACGTCACTCTAGTGGATCATCAAGTTAAGGGAGTTCCTTGTTATGGAAGGACAGGGTACAAACATGCCTTTTTTGATCACAGTCAGCCCCAGGAACAGATTTACTGTGAAAGAAGCAGCAAGCAGAGAGTATCAGGAGATTAACTACACTAGTACAGACTGGAGTAGGGTATGCTTCTCATTATGTGACGGGGCACAACCATTCGCCTTTGCAGACCCGCTTTCTGGATTCAGCCACTTCCACACTTGTGTTTCAAATTTTCACATAGACATTTTTTTCTCCTAGCTGATAACAGTAAGTAGAAAGGACACAAAACAGTTATGGTTCTAATTCCCTTTAACTCAATCCTTTAACTATGTACTACTTATAATGTGAACTTCTGCAGACCGGTTAAACATGCATATGCAAAGCAAAAGAGAGAAACAATTAGCTCCTTTTCGTTGAGCATATCTTGTTATTTATCATACTTACTGATAAATACTTAAGTCATGCCATAGCTACATTGTTCCGTGCTTTTGGACAACTCCTTCATATGCACCCTTCTGTGTTTTGAATAAAGCACGCTTACATCTTCTGAACTATGCTGTCTTATGCAATTAAGCCAAACAATCTGTGGTATGCTGTCAGCTGACAATGTCAGCACAAAATGCTAGGCAGGTTATCAGTTGAGATGTAGGAGGTATACTTGCGAAACTACTTTTAGTTAGAATTTATAGCGTATTTTAGGCTAAAAAGGATCATTATGAACATCTGCTCTGCCTTCCTGTATTAGACATATGATAAAATATTAAAGGAGAGTGGAAGAAATTATTTTCTACCAGTCCAAATTGCAAAAGAGCAACAACCGAGAGGATAATTGGATTCTGTTTTGTACAACAATAGCAGTCCTTCAAAAAGCTGAATGTTCTCACTGGTAATATTAAAGGTCTGGCATTTATGTACACAAATATTACCTACTTTTTGACTGACTTGAAGTCAGTCTGACTGCAAATATTGTCATTCCTAAGAAGTCCTAAACCGGCATTCTGGACTTTAGATTCTAACTATAAATACAAACACAATGAAGCAGTCAAACAATGGAAAATGGAGGGAGGAAGGGGAGAGCCTAACAATTACCATGCAACAGTTTCTATTTAAGTGTAAGCACATCTGTATATGCACACACAAGCATATATATAGAAATTAGAAGTTATGCAATGGTGTTAGTAAATTTTTTTCCAAAAATGAAGAACTGCAATTTTGATCTATTTGTGCAACGGAAAATATTTATGTTTTCTGATGAGAAGTTTTACCCTGGTAAAGATGGTTATAAATCAGATTCACATCCACATCCATGTGGATCTCATCTGACCAACAAACAAAGATGTGGTTCTGACTGCTTTGGTGGTGACATAGAATAGGAATCAGGTATTCCTCAGGTGCCATAATTAACTTCAGGGGACGTATTGACATAAATGAGGTTTCTGTTTTGTCTTGGTATTACAGATTTTTGAATCTCATGCTTTCTTTTGTGTGGATTATTTAGAGAGTAGGAGCATAGGAGTGCTGCTGTATAACAGGCCTGGTTTTTCAGGATGAAAAAGGCTGTATCATTATAAAAGCTCCTTGTTAATGCCAAAGATAAGTAACTGGCAGCTAGCTTCAGAAAGAAAAGTATACCCTCTATAGCTTTTTATCAACTTAGATAACAAAATGTCTTATTGATAACTCAAACTGAACTTTAAAAGGGAAAAGGAAATCCAGTTTATCCTGTCCCACAACTGCCACATGTACTTTCTCACTGTGGGATGTCACCTATAAAAAATTTTATAAAATTAGACTATTTAAAGGGACACAAATGTAAATGGACAGTAAAAGTGCTTTTTTACACTGATGGAAAACAAGACTGGACTTTATAAACCAATCAACTCATTGAAACTTACTATTCTCAATGAAAGTAAATTAGTCTGTCACTTTAATAGGCAATAATCCTTGTTGCTTTCCTCAAGTGGCTGAACTCTTACAGATATCCAGAAGTTAGAACGGCTCAGTTTTTCTCCACTGTTAACCACCAAGGCCTTACTTCATGTATGTTGTTTCACTGCACGTTACCTTAATGCAACACATGTAAAATAAAATCTTCAAGATAGCCTGGAGCTCAACATACAGGTATTTTGGGGAGACATACAAGCCATTTGCAGAGATAGTGTTACAGAATAATGTAAGTAGAATGACTAAAATAATAAAGGTCTCGGCTATACCACATTGGCAATTAGCTAAATTAAAATCATATCTTGCTGGTACTTTTTTCTATTTAGGAGCAGATCCAACAATGGGGCTTAGATACCTGTAAATTAGTTACTGCAATGCCTAACTGTCAGCTATGTGGCCTCTGAAGTGGAATCCAAAAACTTGTTATGCACTGAACAAGTCCAGTACTTAAGAAGTGTAAATTGTCTCAGAAGAATAATTCATAGAGCTGAATGCTAAAGGTAGCTATAATGGAGTAGATAAACAGATTTAAAAAAAGAAAAAAAAAGAAAAAGGACAAGTCTGGGTCCCAGACTTCCTCTCTCAGGCAAATTTTGTTACTTTAAACCAGTAACTTTAAGTGAAAAGAAATAAAACATTCTAGGAAACAGGGACTAAAACTTGGGTTACCTACAAGTCTTAGCCACTAAACTGGGGAGTCATATTTCCCCCATAGGTGCTCTACTTCTGGTGCCAAATCTTGGGAATCAGATACACATGCAAATTAATAGAGCTCATTAAGTTACCTTCTATCAGCTGAAGCATGGTAACCAGCCTGGAGTACTCTTCTCCTGGGGCAAATGTGAGATAAATGGGCAGTAATTCACACCTGGATTTTATACTTAATGCAACTTAGCTGCCTGCTTTTTAGGCCAGAACAGTTCAGGGCACAGATGGTGCGTGCACATATTCCTCACTGGTGCTTCTGTTAAAGAGGAAAAAAAGGCAGTAAGTTTAGGTACTTCCAGGGTTAAAGAAGGGTTCCCTTTTTTTATTTAAATTTTGAACTCAGGTATTTTAAATGTCAAGGTCTTTCTTAGGAACCCTTGAGCTTTGCTGGAGCTTAGCAAGAGTTCACGAGGATGCAAAGCAAGGTTAGTGGGACCTGACTGGAAGGGAAAAGAAATCCTCTCGACGCCGCCACGACTCGGGGCATGGAGACAGTGGTAACGCTGCCTTTTCCCGGGGCACGTTCCCCGGCCCCCCCCAGGGCCAGGACATCCCGCGGGCCAAAGTCTCCTGCGCCACCTGATGCGGGGTCGGCTGCAAGTCCGCAGACAAAGGGACGCACCGCCGGTCGGTCGGTCGGTCGGTCTGTGGGCGGGATGGGCAGGCGGCCCTCACGCCGGGGTGCCGAAGCCCCGGCCACTGCCCCGCAGCCCTTT
>WAAD01022304.1:4619-37806 GCA_013389945.1 Fregata magnificens | reverse complement strand
TTTTTCCCCTTTTTTTTTTTTTTTTTTTTTTAATTTTGAAAAGATGGATCATCTTCCTTAAACTAGCTTTGGTACTGAAGACCTCATCTTGAGAAAGCACAGTCTCTGGATGGTGTGGAGACTAAGGATAAATTAGGTACAAAATGCATACCAAATGAATATTGACTTTGGTCTTCCATAGAGATGTTGAAGTATGTGAAAGTAACAGCAGGCAACTGATGAAAAATTTTTTTTTTAATAGAAACCACAGTGTTTTAACATGGAGATAGAATTTATACTGTTCATTATGTTGAAACTGATGGGCCAATATGTAATCTGTATCCCAGAAGAGCTTTAAAAATAATTGCAAATGGAATTGCAATGATTTACTGGATAAAAAAAAAAATTGGCAGCGTAGACTGGGATTTGTGGGCAAACACTAGAAGAAGCTGCCCTGAGTGGTTGTGGGCATGACTCAGAGCAACATCGTCTGATTTCAGAGTATCCTGCGTTGGGCAGGATGTTGGAATGTTGGACCAGATGACCTCCAGAGGTTCCTTTGCATATACATTATTCTGCAATTACCTTTTTTTTTTTAAAAAAAGGGAAAAAATGTTTTCTGGGAAAGACAGGCCTGTTATTACTAAAAGCAAATATTCCAGGATTTTATAACTGGCTTTTCCTTCATTATTTACCAGACATATGTGGGTAAATGTGGCTTTATCAGGGTTAGATCATCAAATTAACTAAACATCATATGTTGGAAAAAAACTAGTTTCAGAGAAATAATGTGGTGATGTAATCTGTTTAAATTCAAGGAAAGCACTTATTACCATACCCTCACATGAAGTCTTTAATCCCAAACACCTGTGCCTTAATGGAAAAATTAGGTGATGTGTAAGGAGCTGCAGGACAAGGAGACTAAAATGTGCTATATTGGAATGGGAATTATGAGGGTAGTGGCAGGTTACTACTGGTGTTTTGCAGTATAATGACACTAACTCAACCACCAGCCACTTTAGTAGTGTCTATAAAATTATCTAAAGCTTCATTTTGCTCTAGCTGTCAATCCTACAAGCAAAAGTATAGAAGTTAAATTTCTTTCTCACTTTGAAGACCAACTCTGCTCTGTGTGGTATTGGAATAGATCTCCAACACCCAGGAGTTAGCATGCACTTATAACAACTTGAACTTTAGAATTTGATGGGGAAAATGTATATTACATGTAGTGGTTGGTTTATTAAAGATACCTCTGTGTGGGCTACATTATTTGCAGTGTAATGTTAAAGTTACTACTACTAAATGTACTAGAAGCATCTAGTTGTGATTTTTGTCTGTTCCTTCAAATGTGACTTTGGAAGGGACAGCGTTTTAAAGTTTGTTCCAGAAGGCACTTTCAGAGATGGATGATTGAAAACAACTCTCCTGAATGGCACCTTGCTGTACTTCATAGATCATAACAGCTTTCATTCACCACTGTGATTGTTTTTTAAATTACTGCCTGTGGATGAATACTTGAAAGAATTGGCCTGCTGGCTGCATGTTTGGTTTGATTGGGGGCTATCTTGAAGTTGCCTTTAAATTACGTGGGGTTCTTGATGATCCTAGCATTTTCTAATCTTCTTTGTATTGCATAGTTTGGTTTTGTTTCTTAGATTCTTGCAATTTTAGGAAGAACAGTAATTCTATCTTTAATTTTTTTTTCTTGTGTAAAAAAAAAAAAAATGTGTCATTTTGAGCTAAGATATACAGAGATGCTTCTTTTAAAAAATTATAAAGATGCTGTTTATTTTGCATTATTCTTCCACTGGAAGCCGTAAATTATGCAATGAATAATTACTGTACTAATAGTTGCTGACAGACTGGAAACCGTTTAATTTATAAGAGATGCATTTGTCACAGGGAAAGCTCCAAGTGACATCCATAACAGTGGTGTACAAAAGCAATACTGCTTTAATACTTTATTGAAAATATCCATGTGGCAGTAGTGTGCTACATGTTTTTCCACAGGTGGACATTTCATTGGACTGTCACTAAGAAGACAAGAAGAAGAAAAGAGAGAAAATGAGTGTCATAAGACAAAGTGACAGTTGAAGTTGGTTGAAATATTTTGAGTAAATAGCTTTTTTCAGAAGTTGCAGTGTTGATAAGTCTGTATAAAATGTTCCATTCTTCTGTTTTGATGAAAAATTTTTGTCAGAGGCCCTTTTGGGAGTGTAAAACTGGGAAGATTTTGTAGCTTGTTAGTCAGGGTACTGGTCTGGAATGTGAAAGAATCAGATTCTAGTTCCTTTCCTGGCTCAGAATGACTTGATGCTTTTGAAAAGCCATCTTCCCTGAATGAATGAGATGAAGAGGTACCTGAACATCCCAGGCCTGTTTCCCAAGGCAACCTGCTGTAACCCAAGGCAATAGGAAAATCCAGGTTTCAGTTTTGAAAGTGGAACATTTTGAAAACTTTCTGGGGGGAAAAGCAGACAAATGAATAAAAAGAAACAATGCTGTAGAAATTCCTGTGAAATGTAATTGTTGTCCTCTAGATAGCATTGAGAGGTGTGCCTATCACTAGAAATATTTAACCAATCAAAGACTGTCTGTAATCTCCATAAATTCCTCTCAGATTTTTATCAACAGCAGTTCCCAGCTTCAGTTGCCATGTCCTGTGTGCCCTCTGTTCCTAGCATTTGATCTTTTCTCTTTTCATTCAGAAAATAGCTTGAGTGAATAAGTAGAAGATAGGAGTGTGATGGAAAGAGTGGGTCTTAGCCTGTTCGAATATATCACTCCATCTGTAGGAATATTATGGAATAAATAAAAGGTAGGTAAGGGTGATGGCAGCAAGAGAATGCAACATTTTTCAATGCCCTGAAGTCCACAATACATTTTAGCTTGTTGGCAGCTTAACACCACAACTAGGATTGTTAGCAACTGGCAGGAGGAACATGATTTGCTCTGTACAGTTCGTGTTAGTTCTGCTTCTTGGGCCACAAAGACATGCTTAGCCAGGCTTTCCTTCTGCAGATCCCCAAAAACTGAGTTCAGAAGTCCCTAGCTGTGTTTTGGGCTACCTTTGCCCTTGGAAATTGCTTTCCTCCTTCTGCTTTCTTTTTCTGAGGCATATAGCAGCTGGAGGAAGCAAAACAGAAGGAAACAAAGACATGAAGGTCAGGGTTGGGGTGTTTCACTCCTTATGTTGTATTAGTGGGGAATTTGCAGGCTACAGATATCCCCCATACCTCAGCTGAGGGATTTCTCTGACCCTTCTCTACCTCATTCTGCAGCTAGTGACTGCAAATCATGCTCTGCAAGCTATACTCTGTCCCACTTTGCTCTATTGACAAACAGACTTAACAGTCTTTCTGCCTAATGTGAGTATCATGGGAACATCATGCCACATGGATCATTTTTGCCTGTGTCCCTACTGTCTGAAGCAGTTATCCATACTGCAGCACGCTCTCAGTTACAACCCATTCACAAGCACTTGGGCCAACCATAAAGGACTTTGGTTATAGCCTAAGCATAGTAAGTGTCAGTACAGTAAAGGTCCTTTGGACATCAATTAAGCTTCCTAGTCAGGTTTGTGAAAGGAAGAGATTTTGTCTTCGTAAAGCCCACTGAAAGAATCAAAAAATGCTCTAGCCTGCTTTTTTTCAGCTGGCACAGTGGATTGCCATGCTCCATCAACCAGACTAATTCTTTGGCTGCCAGCGAGGGTCACCAAGCACTGCTGCTTCCTTGCGTATCTCCCAGCAGCTGGCTTGAGGGACAACAGGAAGAACAATCCAGGCATGGAAAAACAAGGAGACAACACTGTTGGTTACTTTGCAAACTCTCTCTGTGTCTGTTGCACAAGGCCATGCATTTCTTCTGCAGGCTCTGGTCAAATGAAGCCAGATGTGATTATCAAAATCTAGATGTGGCTGTGTTTGTGTTTTAGGGTGGATTTTTTTGTGGTTATGGATTCTAGGATTCCAAATAAAAGATGTCTGCTGTTACGATCAGATTCTTGAAGGCAGAAATCACTTCTAGACAGAATGTCTTGTATGTGTTGATGCAAAAATGCTAATAATGGTTGAAATACTGTAATGTTAAGAAATGAGCAGTACTGTTGCTCCACTGGTACCCAGAGACTGCTCCGGTACTGTTTGGTGGATGTCTCTAGTTCTTTAAAGTGATATTGCTATTTATATAAGTTCATGTAAACCAAACCAGACACCTTGTTACACTCTTTATTGTAAATACAAGTGATAGAAATACAATGACTTTAACACAGAGAAAGTAGTAAGGTGAAGGAGAGAAAATGTGATAGGCAAAATGAAATGCTTTTTGTATTTTTGGCATGAACCAGTGAAGTCAGCAAAAAAGACACAACTTAGACCCTTTCATCTGGGCTTCCAACAAAGAGCAGAGTTTTTCCATTATTTCTTCAGTGTAAAAATTGATGAAACACAGGAGTTGGGTTGGGAGAGGATAAAATTACCATATACTGAAAAAGTCAGTGAAGAGCTGTGCAGATCACCTTTAGGAAGGAATGCAAGTGCTTTATTTTATTGCAAAACCCTACATTTCTTCCTTACTTTTTTTTGCCTATAAAAGTTCCATTCTTTATAGCATGACCCAAAAAGAGATGCTTGGTATACTGATGACTGAAAGCATGAAATGATCAGCCCACAAGTGCATTGAAAACGTTTAGAACTAAATGTAAAAGAATGGATTTTTCATTAAACAAACACACAGCACTGATGATTCCTCTTAACTTCTACCATTTCAAAGACTTGACAGAAGATCAAATCTCTCTTTTTATGGCTGATTTAAATCAATCATTGTTCTGTCCGGCAAAATTCCAAGCCCACATTTGAAAGCTCTTCTGAGAATTATCCTTCCCCCACCCTAGGTTATATCTGCCAGATCAGGAAATTCCAGCTTCTTCTCTTAAACTTACTATGGAATCCCCAGAGTCTAAAACGTGGAAAACAGATTTTTTTGCTGGGCTCTGAATAATCACGATCCTCTCTTTCTTCCCTAACCTTTTCACATACTTTCTAAAACAGAACTTTAGCCATGCTGAGTGCCTGCAGATAAGCAGATGAGGTTGGAAATCTGTCCTCTTGTTAGGTCAAACTCTGTGCTTGTACACATTCTGACTGAATGTTAATTTTCCTTGTATTTGTTTTCATTGCTTTACTTAATATACTGTAGATCATTGAAATGCATGCAGGCATCTAATGGCATTTTCAACAGATTAGAAGTTTGACTCCTACTTCATTATGGTGTGCCTACTTTTAAGCTTTCCAATATGTCTGGAAATTGTTTTAGAGGACTGATGTTTATAGGAGGAAAGTCAGAAGCCTAGCCTCCAAGTAGATATGTTTTGTTTTAAAAGCTTGAAGGATACATGAAGTTGTTTCCTGAAGGAACCTAAGGATATCATGTAGAATTGGAGGGAAAATACTATCTCAAAGTATTAGTATTTATGCTGAAGATTTTTTCATAAAAGCAACTGATGTAGATTGATTTGTGAGAGATAGTAAGAGACTTCCATTGAGAAGTTTAAAGAGATTACATAAGTAATTGGATAGTAGAGATTTGTATCTGGACTATCTCTTAAGAGCAATCTTCTCTATTCAGTTTAAAAGAATAATAAATGGCGAATGGAGGTGTAATGCTAACCTTGGCAAGGAGTGACTGCGTATTGCCATTGTGTGAGCTAATGTTGAAGTTCTTCATTACTCAAACTGTATAAAAACTTTAAAAAAATACTTAAAGTGATTTTTACGAAGTAATAATTTAAAAACACTGTGTCTAAGACATTCCAGAAGTCTGTGAAATTGCAGCTTTCTAGTCAGCTGAATTTATTGAAACATTGCTTATATGGCAACTTGCCTCTTCCAGTACAAAAGATATATACAGCGTGGGAGACTACTGTTTAATCAATTGTTTATGCTAAGGTGTTGTTTTTCTATGAAAGTGCCTCTGCTCAGTATTTGAGACAGTATGGTAGTTTTCAGTGTCATTAGCAATTGAGGCTCCTTACTAGACCCTCATTAAGGAACTAGTTTTGGCTAAAAAAAAGTCAAAATGGCAGTAAAGCAAAGCCTGTCATAGAAGGACAAAATATTTTTTTAGACTTTATTTTAGAAAACATGATAAAAGTCAGGTAACTAAAGTATTAATCACATGCAAAATTTGCTTCTATCCTTATTGAAGGCGATGGCAAGGCTGCCTTTGACTTTGGTGTAAAAGGAGGCCGCACATGGAAAGTGTCCTTGCCTTGTTCTGTGAAGTTGTCTATCCTTCACAGCATCAGGCACTTCACTGATTTACGCTGCTCTACTTTGAAATTCAAGTAGCCAGTAGATCAAGGTATTGCAATAAATAGAAATTTTCCTAATTGCCCAAGCATTTCCATGTCATAATACAACAGGAATTGAATGCTGTTCTCTGCAATTTCTTCCATTTTCTCAGAAATAGGGCTTTGCAACCAGTAACAGTTCATTGTTAGTCCAAAAAAACCTCACCCTACCAAAATCAGCCTCCTAACATTCACCACATAAAAACTGCACAGGGTAGTTAAGCACCTCTCCAATTTTGCATGCTTAGTCTTATCTGTCTGTTTTAATAGCTTAATTATAAGTAGTAGTAATCATATATATTACAGTACTGCCTATGATCTCCGTCAAAAACCAGGGTTTCAGTGTCTGTTAGGAACTCAGTTCATACCAATCTGAGTTCGGACTGCAAGTGGTTCCACCCTCTCTGTTGCATTGGCATGTGTACCAGTATTGAACTGGTTAAGCAGCTAAACTGGTTAAAAAAAAAAACCAAACTCTACTACTAGCTTATTTCTTTGAACTGAATTACTATGGAG
Organism: Fregata magnificens; assembly: GCA_013389945.1. Classification (NCBI taxonomy): domain Eukaryota; kingdom Metazoa; phylum Chordata; class Aves; order Suliformes; family Fregatidae; genus Fregata; species Fregata magnificens. Next base: position 30,959 of record WAAD01022304.1, on the reverse strand, counting down.
TCAGATGAGTGCCAGCACAAGTAAAAGACAAGGGGCATGAACATGTAGAATGGAGGAAGAGCAGAATTGGGGTAGCCAGGTTAGATCCACTTAAATTGTTACAGAACCTCAGTATTTGGTGTGATACAGGCAAGTAACAAAGATTATTTTTCTGTAGTGAAGATACACAATGATGGAGTTCTAAGCCCCAAGAAATAAAGGCAAAGCAGGAGTGAGTACACATTATGTATATGTGTGCACATGGTTTGGAAGTGTGGCAATAGCAAAGGTACAACTTCTCAGGTTAGCTTGTCCCACTGCATGCCTGTCCTCACAGTGAAATTTTTTTTTTCCTTATATCCACTCTCAACTTGTTGTTTCAACTTACACCTGTTTGCTGTCATCCTCCCACCATGCCCACCCCTGCAAAGAACCTGACACAGTTGTCTTGAAAACTTCCTTGTAGGTAGGGGCAGGCTGCTGTTGCATCCCTGTTGAAGCTGCCTCTTCTGCAGGCTGAACAAATCCCAGTCCCCCAGCCTTTCCTCACAGAGCAAGTGCTCCAGATCCCAACCATCCTGGTGGCCTTCCCCTGGACTTGCTGCAGTTTGTTGATGTTTTTCTTGCCTTGGGCAACCAGAACTGGATGCAGTATTTGAGATGCAGTCTAACGAGCGCAGAGTAAAGGGCGTAATCACTTCGCTTGATCTACTGGCCACACTCTTGCTGATACAGGAGGCTGTTGGCCTTCTCTACAGCCAGGGCACTGGATCACTGCTAGCTCACTACCCACCAGGACCTGAGAGATGCTCCACAGCTGATCAGTCCCAGCCTGTATTGCTGTAAGGGGCATTTGTTTCCTGGATGCAGGACTTTGCATTTGTTGTTGTTGAATCTCTGAAGGTTCCTGTTGGCCCTTGCCTGTAGCCTAAGTCCTTCTGAATGGTGGTCATGTCCTTGACAGTGTTGATTGTTCCCCTCCAGTTTGGTGTCATCTGCAAGTCTGATGAGAGTGCGCTCTGATGCCTCCTCCAAATTATTGATACAGATGTTAAACAGGACAGGTCCCTCCAATAATCCACTTCTTACTGGCTTCCAATTAGAATACAACCTGTTGACCACTAGCCCTAAAGAAGGCAAGCCTGGACTGCAGGCTGCTGTTACAATACTAGTACAGTACAATACTAGTAATAGATGAAGAGAATTGGTACCATGTTTTTAGTCCAAAGTGGAGACTAGCTATGGCTTCTTTCAACTCAAGATGGAACCCGTTGCTGAGAGCTTTGTGGGACCTGTACTGCTGAAGTAACTTGTTACTCTTTCCACTAGGTTAACATTCCATTTTTACTAAACTTCAATATTGACCATATATTATTTGCCATAAATGGGATTAATGCAAAACTAAGAAATGTCAACTTTAAGTAATACTTTGTTTTGAAAAACTCCTTTGTGACTATAACTCAACAGAAGCAAAAAAAAAAAAAAAAAAAAAAAGTTAGGGAAAAACTTTAGTGGCTCATTATAAAATGTTAAATAACTAAATGTTTATTAAATAAGAGTACATTAAAGGGACTTCAAAGATACCTGTGCTTATGAGTTGCAGTAGCTCCATAATGTTCACTGTAGTGAGGCAGTTTTAAGAATTCTTTCTAACAAGGGTACGGTTTGAAGTACATGCACAAGGACAAAGTCTTCTTTTTTTTCTTTTTCTTTTTCCTCCCACCGGGAAGCATTCTCTTAACTTTCATCATAGTCAAATCCTAAGAGTTAATTTACAATTATGCGTTCCTTTCTGTTGCCAAAGAATAAAGATTGTGGCATACTGTTTAGCTGTGCTGTTATTTTTAATAGCCATCTTGAAAAGCATCACCTCTCTTCCTTTGTTTTTTGGGGGTTTTTTTGTTTGTTTGTTTTGTTGTCTTTTTAATCATTAATGTAAAGGTCAGCAGCTTGTACGTAACTAGAGTTGTCTTTAAATTTACTTTAAGACAAGGTACTGTATCTGTCTTTGGAATTCCGATTTCCAGTCGTAACAGCCTTGGGAAAGGAAGGAGTGGGAGATTTAATTCATCTTTCTGCATGTGCTAGAAGAAGAGTGAATTTAGACTAGACACTCCAATAGGAAAATGGTTGCATCTGGAATATCATGTTTACTGTCACTGTGAATCTATTCTTTGTATTTTTTGTCAGTTCTGTTTTTGAAAGCAATTACAGTTTTGACCTCAACAAAATGCTGTGGTGGTGAGGTGTAGATATGACTCTGTGTTGTACGGAACTTTGTTTTGAGCCTGCTCTTCTGTACTTTCTGCGTGTGCATCCTTGTAGTGTGAGAAATAGAGAAGAAGTGCTGCCTGTTCATTTCCTTGGAGATAATATTTCCACTCTATACCCTGATCACCATTGTAAGCTTTTCTCTGTATCTTGGTCTGTGGTTTTGCTTTCTAGATGCTGTGGTGGTGCGGAAGTACAGGGCTGTCAGAGCTGAACGCAGTATTAAAATGTAATCACACACAATAGCTGTATAGAAATTATATGGTGATGTTTTCTGTTTTGTTTTATATTTCTTTTCTTGTAACTTGTAAATAAGCTGTTTGGTGTTTTGGCTTCTGCTATATGTTAAGTTGACTCAAAGAGCCATCCGCAAGGAGTTGAATGACTTCTTCAGTGGTGTTGGCAAAAATACTTAATGTCTCATGCTCCAATTAAAAGTGATTCAGTGGTACAAAATCTCTTCACAGATTTTTGTGCATAGCCAGAGTCCTTTTTTAATTTTGAGTTTCTAAGTGTTAGTTAAGCAATTAAATTTGAAAATGTGCAAAATAACCTCATTCTGGTGTTCTCATCTTCTTTCCCCTTCTCACATATGCTTTCACGTTGAAAGACAGGACTGGTAAAACATTGCTGTTACCTACTTGTGGGGGTATTGTGAATATTGTTTTGATGTTTGTATGCTTATTTGAAGAAATGATGGTAACTTTGTGCTATTAATGACCACAGCCAGGGGCTAGGTTTTAATATGTACTATGTTGTGTGAAGTATTCCTTTAACCTGGATTAGAATAATCTTTTTAAACCAGTGATGCAAACTGCTAATAAACCTGAAGGGAGTGCATTTCCACATGTCGGCAAGGTAGACAGCTCTATTCCAGTCTGGTAAGTAGAGCATTAGCTCATCTGGCAGCTCCAGGTTCCCTTTTATCCAGGTTCCCTTTTACAGTGTCTCACAGAATTCCTCAGCAACTTTTGCAAATTACTGCCTTGGAAGTATTTCCCTTGCTCTGAACAACTGTTTGTGCCATATCTACTCAGTAAAGATGATATTTGATAAGCAATTGTATGCTGGGGGTAGANTTGCCTTTTTTTTTCTTTTTTTGTTCTCTTTTTTTTGTGTTTTGAACTTCACCCTTCTAGGAACCGAAAAGCATATGTGACCTGAAAAATATTTAGTCTGTTTGATATTAAAGGCAAAAGCTGGTTTCTTTTTTTTTTTTAAATAGAAAGCCATGCCGCAATAAACTGTGTATGTGCTGTATTCTTGCTAGTGACTACTAGAAAATTTGCTGCATTCGTTACAAGTTTTGGTGTGGTGTTTTTTTTTTTTTAAGGCAGTTTCTGGGAGTGGGTGTGTGGGAAGGAAGTCGCAGCAGAACACTTAGATGTTTCCTGTTGTATAATGGTTGCATATTTCCCATTCCTCAAACTTTACTGCCACTGGGAATAAATTTAATCTAAAACTTGAATTCAATTAATATTGTGAATAAAGAATGTAAAAACAGTAGAGATACTGAAGGAACTCTGCATTGATTTTGTTTAGTATACTATTTTGGGAGTATCTTGGAATATACAAAGAAAGGCATTTTAATAAAAGCATTGTGAGCTACAGTTCTACATATTAATGTAATTGGAGGGAGGGATTAAATGTAGGCCAGAACATATATCTGAAATCTTCTTATAATTGTAATTTTACAATACCATAATTTTACAGTACCCCGACACTTCAGCATCTTGCACTTTTAAATTCAATGTTAGATTTGTATGAAGCAAACAGGTTTGCTACATCCCTTACTCGTTATTTCAGTTTTGTGCAGTTTTACTAATATATGTCAGGCTGTGGCTTCCATCACTGCGCTCTCAAGAATGTAAAGATTTTTCTAGAGGCTGTCTTCTATGAAACCATAGCTGAAATGATTTGAGGGAACTTTCTGAACTGTTTGCACCAAGGGTTGGCAGACTTTTTTATGGTCTCTCATTAATATTAAATATATTCCCTCTTTGTTTTTTTTTAATATTATGCTGCTTGCAGCTGTATAAAATCAGTGGTGTGTTTGTTCCTTTTCCATGTAAAAAATTGTTAATACATTTTAAAGATTTCTCCTACTCCTGTAGCATCTGGAAATAGAGTTTACCAGCGTGCAGAGGTTGGCCCAGTGGTTGTGTAGCATTTGAGCTCTGATCTAGCTGAGTCTTTTTGCAACAAAAGCTGCAGTGTACTGCAAAACACGTAATGGTTTAATGAAGTATGCATTAAAAATTGTTACAAAACAAGTCATTGGATGAGAAGCTAGAAATTGGGACATGAAGAGCTCAGTATTGACAATAACACTTAGAGTGGGGTGCTGTCTCCCCTTGGGCGCAGTTTTTAGGCCTGTAACCAAATTACAGTGACCTTGGACAGTGAACTCAAGTTCACTCTTCCCTGCTTCCGGAACGATTGGTGTACTTGGCTGGAGTGCTTCACAGCGCTGAAGTTGAATGTTTGTGAGGTTATTTGAGATGTTCAGATGGATGGTACTTTTCAAAAGTGCTTGTCACAGATTTAAGTTTCCTGCTACTGAAATTGGTAACACTTCTGCTGACTTCAGTGGGAGCAGAGTTAGGCGAGGGGAGTCTTTAAATATCTTCTCTATAAATCCAAAGGTTCCTTGCAATGCAAGCGTTTGTTTGCAGGAGGAGTCAAGGGGAGTTCACAGAACAAAATTTTCAAAATCATTTTCTGTAGCTGATGAGGTGAGTAGTGGGGTGATTTGGACTAGTGTATGTATGAAATTACAGAAAGGAGGAAGGGGAAAGGTTAGGGATAGGGAAGATCTTTTAATGCTGACATTAACTATCACGATTGCTTTCTGGTTTTGACTGTGTTCTTTCTTTGAAATGCATTTCTCTTTCCCAGAGTTAATTTTCACACTACAGAAACGTCCTACATTTAACCCTTTAGTAGTTAACTATCTGCCACGAAGCCTGCTTCTGATACTTAGTGCCTGACAGATAGCCAAGCTGACAAATCATCCAAAATAACAGAATAAATGTTTTGATCCTTTATTATAAGTGTATCTGTTTTGATTTATTCTAATAAAGTATTCCAACCTATGGACATTTTCCTCCCATTGTTTGTTATATCATGCTTCAATTAAATGGTAAGCTTTTGGGGACAGATGTTGCTCCTGTTTGCATGTGGAAATTATTGCAGAGTTTGTGCCTTTTTTGAATTTCACAAACCAATGCTTGACTGGGTTGGGTTTTTTGGGGTTTTTTGTCCTGTTTTATTGTATCATAGAATCATAGAACGGTTTGGGTTGGAAGGGACCTTAAAGATCATCTAGTTCCAGCCCCCCTGCCATGGGCAGGGACACTTTCCACTATATCAGGTTGCTCAAAGCCCCATCCAACCTGGCCTTGAACACTTCCAGGGATGGGGCATCCACAACTTCTCTGGGCAACCTCTTCCAGTGCCTCACCATCCTCATAGTGAAGAATTTCTTCCTTATATCTAATCTAAATCTACCCACTTTCAGTTTAAAGCCATTAGCCCTTGTCCTATCACTACATGCAAAGTCCTCTCCAGCTTTCTTGTAGGCCCCCTTCAGGTGCTGGAAGGTTGCTATAAGGTCTCCTGTGAGCCTTCTCTCCTCCAGGCTGAACAAGCCCAACTGTCTCAGCCTTTCTCCATAGGAGAGGTGCCCCAGCCCTCTGATCATCTTCGTGGCCCTCCTCTGGACTCCCTCCATCAGGTCCATGTCCTTCTTATGTCGGGGGCCCCAGAGCTGGACGCAGTACTCCAGGTTTGATAATAAATGTATGAAATGAGAAGCAGAGTGGTACAAGGCAGGTAAAGGAGACATTTCCAAGTCAATTTTGCAGGTAGAGATTGTAGGATTGAGAACACTTAAAATTACTGGAAAAATATTATGTTGTTTATGGACTTAGATTAAAACTAATAGCTAAGTTTCTTCACAGTATTCTCAATTGGTGACAACATGGTTTCCCTCTATCAACAGTGTACCCGTCAAGTATGTACAAATAACCTATAGCAACACTGCACATAATACCCTTTTCATAATGTCATTGCATTTGAGCTTTCCAGGGGAAAGCTCAAAGGTCATATTGTTGGTTTATGGCTGTGGAATTATCCCTGTGCTAGGGTATGGTTATCAGACATTCCTCACATTCCAGGTGTCTAATATTATAGTGCTTACATGCCAGCGCAGGACCAACTGCTGTGTCAAAGAAAAACGCAGGAGAAAACATTCATGGCATTACCCATTTCCACTCCTCTGCCCTCCCTCCCCCCTAACCTTTCAAAATGTCGTCTTTGCATTGAACTTGCCAATGTTAAAGGGATAAACAAATTGCAAGTAGTGTTTTGGTTGGAGTTTTTTGCTGTACAAAAACAAATAGCTAGTATGCTCAGCTGGAAAATATTGGTTCTCCTTTTCACTTAAATATTTGGTTTCTTTTGGTGCCTTCAATGATAAAATGGTGTAGCAAAATGTATAGCTGTGTTCAGCGTGGGTTTTTTTTCTTCACTGATGGTAATTGTTAAGTGGAAAGCCGAAACAGTTTATCATAATCAAAAGGAAAAGGAAACAGAAAAAAACATGCCAGCAGGCAGTTTGACCTGGTCCTGCAACCAGTGGGTGTGGGTCCCTTCCTTCCCAAAAGCATTCTTCCCCTTCTGGGTCTCAGCTATTCAGTTCATGTGCCTTTTCAGAAGCACCTGTGAAGGGACAGAGTGAGTTGACATTGAGCTAATGTTAACCCCTTTGTAACTGGGAAGAGGCAGTTACGCTCTGCTTTGTTGCTGTTATAATGTATTTTTATGGCAGTCATTAACATGCACATAGCATCTTATACTAAGCTGGAAGGCAGCATATTCCCTCTCCACTCACCTCCCCTTATCTTCTGCCTCCTGTGCTGAAATCTTAAGTTGTGTGTGCTCTGTTTGCCTGCATCCTTTTGTGTGTATGCATGTGAGGAGGACATCAGTTCCCCATTTAGTGTTTTGTCTGTGGAGGAACCAAGCAAGATCTTTAGAGGACCTGAAGATTTTCATCCTTAACTTTCCTGTATTGTGTAAAGCTTAGGGAGTTTGGGGATGTGTATGATTTTTGAGCAATGGAGATAAGTCTTTTAAAGTAAAGAAAGAAAAAGGATAGTAATTTTTGTTAATATATTGCAGGCACTTAATTGCTGATGATTTTACAGGATACTTGCAAAACTGCTAAGTGAAGAAGAAAGGTGTCTTTTGGGAAAACTCTGTGTACAGTTTTCTACTGTAGTTAGTGCTTGTCTCCAAAACCAGTCATTTGGTGAAGTATCAGCTTGTTATTTCTAAGCAGTACTTACTGAATATGGTGAATGGTTGTGTGCCATGGTACAGTGTATGAAACTGAGTTGGTCTTCAGGAAGGCCTTTTGGCAGTAGCAGTCAGAACTGATGATGGGCTGATACTGCCATTTCACATGGTAGTATTAATGCAACTGTCTCTCTGGAGGGCTCTCTAACTGGGAACTAAGACACCATTCAGCACACTGCCCTTTTCAGCAAAGCACTTCAAAACAGCTTTGAGTGCTTTGCCTAAATTACAAAGAAGAAACAGCTTATTCAGTATTCTAAAAAGGTTTAAAAAAACCCCAAACGCTACAAGGACAGAAAAAAGATTAGATTTTTTTTAGTTTCTGCTTGATCTTTGTGTGCTTCCCAAACATAATATTGTGTTAACCTGGGCTGCTGGCTAACTAGACAAGACTCTTTCAATGGAAATTGTATTTTTCAAAGTCTTAGATGTTCCCTGAAACATCATTGAATGTGGTCTAGTCCTATCTACATGAACCTACAGCTCACTTGTAATATGGGAGGTGTTGTAAACCGCTGTCAGTATGAGTTCAGTACTGGAAACCAAGTTTTTGAGCTTGTAAAGTAGTTATGAGAGCCTGTTATCCCAGTAGTACATACCCAAATAACGTCCAGCCATTCTGTGTCGCGGTAAGGTGGTGAACTTACTTATGTATGTCTCTTAGTATAACCCCCTATCTGCATGTGAGTACAGTTTTGTTTACCAAGACAACCCTCTAAAACCCAAGAAGTATATTTCTTTAAGGCCTGCTGTCTGTCATAAGTATTCAAGGGCTTGAAAGAATTGTGGGATAGAAACTGCAAGCTGTTAAAAATGATAGTGTACCTGTATGGTTTTTTAGAAAACTAGAATCAGTGCCCACATATCTCGAGTCTCCATTCTTATACAAATTTGACTGTTTTACCCATCTTTGTATTACCAGGAGCAAAATGATCTGAAATCTGGAAAACAAGTGAGAATTCATTCAGTATACCCAGGAAATACTTGCTGATGGAGTTAATAAATCTTTGTCTTCTAAAAGCGTATAACTCTGCCATGACTTTATTCTGTGCAGTTAGTTTTTGAGTATCCAGTTGAGGTGCAATGCAGCAAAGGTATGGTACTGTCAATGTACTGCTGATTGCTATGTCTAAATGCTAGGAGTGTGGCTAGGAATGTTTGACTGTAAACCTATACTGTTGTGTGCATGTGTGTGTAATGTGAAATAGATTAATTGTGCACATGCTAGTGGCTATAGGCATAAAAGAGCATTATTTAATGTTATTGAGAATTTTTCATAATTAAAGAATGGGGTGACATTTAGTTTGAACTACTCTTAGTAATTCTATATTGGTGTAGAAAAGGTAACAGGCATGTTTGCTGTCTTTTAAATAGAGGCATTTGTTAATGTTTGGTTGCACAAATCTTGTGAATGAGGTAAATGGATTCATGACCTTACCATGTTCGTTTATTTTACACCGCTATACTAAAACAGGGGCTGCCACCGTGCCTTGTTTGATGTGTTCTAATGTGGTACTGATGTCCACTTAGGTACTCTTTCAAAATAATACCCGTAATAAAGTGGCAGTATATCTTAATAATACCCTTATTAAAAGAGAATGTACCTAAGCAATACAAAGGTTGTACATAATGTCTTGGCCTGGTATCTGAACAGGAGGCACTACTGTGTTAAGAACACGGCGTTTAGGAGCTGAAATCCTGTCTGTCAACAGACTCATGAATGAGCTTTCTGAAGAGAGAAATTGCTCGTGGGATTTGCTAGTTTATAGACTTGAATGTACAAAGACTATGGCAAAAGGGTATTTTATGGGCATGCAAATTCTGCCCCTTTGTACAGGTAAATGGCCCAGTTACCACTTGTTAACGTTAGGAAAGTGATAGCAGTATTATTAATAGAAGGTAAGTGCATTTTGTTGCAGCTTCAGCCACTGTAATTTGTAGAAGAGAAAATTGTCCTTCCGATGTAATGTGACTTTTATGCTGTTAATAGGTACTGTACTGAGCCATAGGGAGCAGCAGTGCCTCTGTAACTCTGACCTGCAATGTGGAGCTACAGCTTGGTCTCTTTCGTTGTTCTATGCACACTCTGTCTGCTGCCTGGTATAGTATTCATCCCACTTAAATTTAGTTACCCTGTATAGGCTAAGGAGCCTTGTATTCACACTCCTCCTGTAGTCGGTAGAAAAAGAGGGAAACCTTCAGTGTGATTCATCTCCAATCTAAACAGATGTGCTGAACCAGCCTCTCTAGGGAACCTAAAGGAGTAATTCAGGTTAGATAACTAACTTTTGAAGTTAATGACATGAATTGCACCCCTGAGTTTTATATAAGAAATCTATCTTGGGTGCTGGAAGTGAGTAAAATCCGTATTTGGGGTGGGATTAGAAGACATGTTCATAGATCCCTCAAAGTCACAATGCCTATACCATTAGAAAGTTGGGTAAGAGTTGAATTGATTTTTAAGAGCCAACTCGAGCACTGAATTCAGGAGTTCTAGTGAAGAATTTAGACCATTTTTCTTCCTCTTATACATTGCTTTGCCTGTTTGGTTGATTTAAATTTTTACATTTGCTGGTCTTGAGCTACTGGATCGAAATAAGTAGTAAATATTTTCAGTTGTCCTTTTGCAAAATAAAATAAGAAATCAGCTGATGTTGATCATATGTTCCTATTCTGTGTTACTGTGAAAAGTGAAGTGATTGTGTTTACTGAAAATATTTGTGGGGAATGGCTCAGAGGAAGAAGTTGTGTTACTGTTGTATTGTGTTATTTGTAAGTCATCTGTACACCCTTCTGCAAGGATGCATGTAGTTAAATGAGCCAGATTCCGTGTAGGTGTGTGTGGTCCTTCCATCATTGGGTTTCTTCAATTATGCTTTAATAGGTGCTCCTTCCTGCACATCTAAATAGTAACTTATGTTTTGTCTTCTCAATTTCTAGAGTCTGGAGAAGAGATATATTTTTCAGAATGGTTGGGAGTCTATTTAAAAAAAGTAATAGCATGTGCTGCATTGTAAGAGTAAATAATATGTAATGTACATCATTGTATATGATTCTGTGTACAAGAATCAGTGGCTGTGAAACAATCTGTACAACACTTCATGTAAGTTTCACCCAAGATCTTGCTACATGGCAAAGAACATGAGGTCATTTTGGGTAGGGGATAACTGGGATTTGGAGAAAGTTTTAAAATGCATGTTGAAGTTGCTGTAGAAGTTGAACATTGACCCTGGTTATAATTCACTGAATTCAGTTGTATTCAAAACTCCCAAGTCTTGACTGTATGTCAAGCACCACACAGCAAAGGAGGTATTCTTGGAAGTCATTTTGAAAGAGATTAAGATTAACCAGTTCATAATTCTCAGGTATTTTTTAATGTACCTCTTACCAACCTGCATTTTCTTCCTTTCTAATTGAGGAATAGAAGAGTCTCAGATTTGTTGTGGGGTTTTTTGGTCTGTGCTTTCCCCCCCCAGGCTTCCCGCCCTGCTGTTTTCTCAGATCTGCCCACTGTAACCTTTCTCTCTTCCCCACATCCTCCATCACATATATCATAAATCACGATAAAGCAGTCTTAGAAAATTGATGCAAGTAGTTCTATCTAAGCAAACATCTCAAGCTGTACTCACACAGTACTTCTGAGTGTGGATAAAATCAGGTCTTGAAATATGCTAAGGAGGTCAGTGATGCTGCTATCAGCTGAGTTTAGAAGAGAACAAAGACCAAAGTCCAGAGTTTCCTGTTGATGAAATAGGGTCCTAATCGTAGTATGGGTAACCTCTGCTTCAATGTTATAATTTATTTCATCCTGAACAGATTTTGGAGAAAAAAAGGAGTCAGAGAAGGAATACAGCAGAATGCAACATTACTGTTGCATAGAACCATGTGTTGGAAATTGCGTGTGTGTATGTGTGTATATGTATCTGTATACATACATGTATGTGTGTATGTATATACATGTACATTTTTAAGAACATGCACATTGATAATCTCAAATCACAGAAGTGTGAAATACCGTGGGTTGTCCATATCTTGACAGAATGACAGCAGTCACTAGTATATGTAGTAAATTTCTCATTTTTTGTGGATCCTGACCTTAGGAAGAAACCTTTCTTGTATGTGTTTTTGTGGTCTAGGGAGTATATCAAGCAAGAAAGTGCACAAAGTTGTCCAAATGGGATAATATTGCACTGACAATCCATCAGTCTGTAGTTATGTTTCCATTTTACAGTATCGTCAGCCTCTTTATTAACCTTAGATGCATATACAGACATTCTTATAGGCATGGCTGCAGATGCAATAGCAACTGTTAATGATAACACATGTATCATTGTAGAATCTACATTTTAAGCTCTCAGCTTACTTTGTATTTTGAAAGCTTTAAAGAAAAATGTGGATTTGAGGTGGTAATACAGCTTCTCAATTTGTAAGCTGTATTTGTCTCCTAGGTTTCCCAGGGCATCTGTGAAGTGATTGGCAATAACATAATTATATACTGTTTACATAATGGAATTACAGAATGCTTCCTAGTTTTCTTAAGAGTAGCCAGTTCCCGTTACACACACCTGCTTCTTATTCTCTTGTCCTGGAGACTACACTTCAATCCGTATGCTGAAATGGGAGTGTTGCAGCCATATAGGGTTGAGTAGATAAAAATTATATATGAGCTAAAGGCTGATAAATTAGTCTTCATTTGGAAGGAGTTCTATAAGGTTAAAAAAAAAATGCTCGTAGGTGAGACTGCTTGAGCTTAATGATATGCATTAAAACCCCCCGACCTTTTGCTAACTAATTAAACTTCATTGTATGCTAAATGTAGACTTTAAGTCATCCTTTTCATAGTATCGGCATTCTTTTAAGAACACGTAAATTGATGACTACAAACTGAAAAAGTATTATAAACTACCTGAGAATGTCAGTGCCCTGAGATGCAGCACTTAATTCTCTATTATGGTGCAATAAACCTCATTTTTCTTGGGTCACGGTTAATGAAAGTAATGGCCGTCTGTCTATCATAGATTATTATGTCACAGATAATGATCTTCACACCGGCAAGATTCCTTCAGTCCTTGCTCCTAGGTATTATTTCCTTTCCAATTACATCTCATAACTTTCTTTGCTTTCAACTTTTGTCTTGCAAATTTTCTCTTGCATTTTATGTAGCTTCATGTTATGTTAATCTCATCTATTTGCTATATGTATTTTGAAAGTAAATACTGTTCATGTTGAGACAGTTCTGAGGGCCCAGAGCAGTCTAATATCACCTTGTGCTGATTGCTGCTCAATTGTAAAAGTCCATGATGGGCTCAAAAATCTTGTCCTATTAAAAGACTCTGGAACAAAAAAGAGAGTCATGGGGTTGTAACACTCTTAAGTAATCGTGATCTTGTTACAGAATCACAGAATCATAGAATCGTAGGGGTTGGAAGGGACCTCTGGAGATCATCTCGTCCAACCCCCCTGCTTGAGCAGGTACACCTACAACAAAGTGCACAGGACCGCGTCCAGGTGGGTTTTGAATATTTCCAGAGAAGGAGACTCCACAACCTCTCTGGGCAGCCTGTTCCAGTGCTCTGCCACCCTCACAGTAAAGAAGTTTTTTCTCATGTTCAGCTGGAACTTCCTGTGTTCCAATTTCTGCCCATTGCCCCTTGTCCTGTCATTGGGCACCACTGAAAAGAATCTGGCCCCATCCTCTTGACACCCACCCTTCAGACATTTGTAAGCAGTAACAAGATCCCCCCTCAGTCTTCTCTTCTCCAGGCTAAACAGACCCAGGTCACTCAGCCTTTCCTCATAAGAGAGGTGCTCCAGTCCCCTGGTCATCTTTGTGGCTCTCCGGTGGACTTGCTCCAGCAGTTCCCTGTCCTTCTTGAACTGGGGATCCCAGAACTGGACACAGTACTCCAGGTGTGGCCTCACTAGGGCGGAGTAGAGGGGGAGGATAACCTCCCTCGACCTGCTGGCCATGTTCCTTTTGATTCACCCTAGGATCACGTTGGCCTTCTTGGCCGCAAGGGCACAGTGCTAGCTCATGATCAACTTGCTGTCCACCAGCACTCCCAGGTCCTTCTCAGCAGAGCTACTTTCCAGCAGGTCAACCCCCAACCTGTACTGGTGCATGGGGTTGTTCCTCCCCAGGTGCAGGACCTTGCACTTGCTCTTGTTGAATTTCATTCGGTTCCCCTCAGCCCAGCTCTCCAGCCTGTCCAGGTCTTGCTGGATGGCGACAGAGCCTTCTGGCGTGGCAGCCGCTCCTTCCAGTTTGGTATTGTCGGCAAACTTGGTGAAGGTACACTCTATCCCTTTGTCCAGGTCATTGATGAATATATTGAACAGGACCGGACCAGTACAGACCCCTGGGGAACACCGCTAGTTACGGGCCTCCAGCCAGACACTGCGCAGTTGATCACAACCCTCTGAGCTCTGCCGTTCAGCCAGTTCTCGACCCACCTCACAGTCCTCTCATCTAACCCACACTTCCTAAGCTTGTCTATGAGGATGTTATGGGAGACAGTGTTGAACGCCTTGCTGAAGTCAAGGTAAACAACGTCCACTGCTCTCCCTTCATCTACCCAGCCAGTCATGCCATCATGGAAGGCTATCAGGTTGGTCAAGCATGATCTCCCCTTGGTGAATCCATGTTGACTACTTCTGATAACCTTCTTTGCCTCTGCATGCCTGGAGGTGACCTACAGGATGAACTGTTCTATCCCCTTTCCGGGGATGGAGGTGAGGCTGACTGGCCTATAGTTTCCTGGGTCCTCCTTCTTGCCCTTTTTGAAGATTGAAGATTGGAGTGACATTACGTACAAACCTTTCAATTTTTTAAAAATCTACTCAGGAGCAGTTCTCCTGACATAGTTCAGATCTTAAGGCTGCAATGTCCGAGCATGATCCAGCCGAGCAGGATTTGTCCAGGACTGCCTGTATTTCGGGGCTTCTGTCTCCCTCTTCTTCTTCTTCTGCTTAAGGTCTAGAGTGGGTCACTCAAGTACTTTTCCACGGTTTTTTAGTGTCAATTTAATTTATGAAGTGTCTGGGAAGAGAGAGTGGCTGCCATTCATTCTCACGGTGTCTGATTTCTGACAGGTGATAACACCTGGGTAGAACATCCCCATGGCCAGAGTGGTCTGCAGTCTAACCTACAGAATGAACTATAATAGTAAGTAGTCAGTTTTGATTAAAAATAAAATTGGTGCAGAGTGCAGACGAAAAGCCAGGATAGTACTGGGATTATATCCTTCCTGTAGAGGTGATTTAGAAATCGCATCTCTCATGATTGTTGGTAACTGTGGTGTGTATCCTTGGTGAAAGTATTAAATGCTTATGCAGAGTTCTAAATGAATGTATTAGACACCATCTGGGCATGTTTATACTAGTTTATGATCCCTATTCTGCTATATGGTATTCCAAATATTTTTACTACTTGAACTGCAAGACTAGTGTTTTGAGTTAATACTATAACATTAAGGCTAAGGATGACATTGAACTTTGATTTTTATTCAGTTTAAGAAATGTTTTTTGAAAATCCATGTTTAATCTAATTTGAGGCAGGACTTTCTTCACAGCAAGATGAGCCCTAGTAGTTGGCATAGGTTCACATGACTAACCAAACTCACCAAAGGGCTGTTGCTTTTACGTGATTGAGCAGTAGTGGCCTGGGAACTCTCTGACACGGGTACCCTGTGTTCAGTCCGTTGCGTGCTGTGGACAGCTTGGCTGAAGCTGTGATTGTGTGTGTTATCCTGGCTTTAAAAGGCTTCTCCTGCTTTTATAAGAGTCATCACCTTCTGTCTGGCTGTTACTATTTGCAAGCAAAACAGTAATCTTTGAGGTGATGGTGGTAATTATTAGTAGGTAGCATTTGGGCATGTGTATTTGATATGGCACTGCTAGGCAGCTGCAGCTTTGTGATCCAGCTGTTAGCCTGCTGAGCTGCGTAGCTGCCATCCTGGCCATGGCAGCACAGCTCCTGCTGCCCTGAGAGGAGGAGGAGGGTGAGGAGCAGAGTGGCAAGTCTGAGCTGGGGTTTCTGGAGAGCTCCTTCTCAGAGCAGCCTCACTCAGAGCAGTGCTGTGTCTGGATTTAAAAATCTGTGTCAGCGGTGGGAGAGAATACAGCAGGTAGGCTTGGCTTACTACAGACCTGGTCTCTCCCTGGAGATCGCTGGGGAGTTTACCCCAGTCAGCTTCAGCAGGATGTCCTCTCCTGCATTGTAATGAGGAGGATAGGTCACGTCAATTTAAGATTTCCTTTAGAAAAGGAGCTCGTGAACTCTGAGGCAGCATATAGTGGGTTAAGGTTGAGAAGCAGAACAGGTACTACAGGAGCTACACCTTGTCACTCAGCTGAGAACAGTGTCTGTGGCTGACCATTCTCATGGAGAATCTCTCCCAGTAAACAGAACTTTTCTCACTGCTTATAATCTGTATTTTATATCCTGGTGATCCAGGTGTAATTCCACAATGGTAATCTCAGCTGAATTTTTTAATAGTTTTCAATGCATTTAGTGGTGTTGCATAGCAGTTTGTAAGTAGCAATAAATTAGCAAAATTGCCTTATGCATCTAATGTGTTCAGGACCTCAACCTTCATGGGATTATGTTGTAAACTTTGGAGAAACATGAGGAAGTGGATTCATGCTTACAATTTAAAAAAAAATAAATTGAAAAAAAATCACAATTCAAAAGGTTTTGGATTCTAAGAGCTTGGTTCTTTGTAATTTTTGTAACTGTAGTTTGGAGGAATAAAGTGTTGCCTTGCTTAAAGAATTGGTAGGTCAGATCCATCAATAATAGTAATATATTTGTGGGACAATGATTTCTAAATCAAACCTGTGCTCAAATTTCTGTTTTCTCAGCTGCATGAAGAATTTAATTCAATACTTTTGTAAAGTATTTTCTATCTGGTGTTTTCTACACAAAAAAAAGTCAATTCATTTTGTAGAAAGTAAAATGTACTATGCTTTTTTATTCCTCACAAAAATGTCAATAAACCAGTTTCTTTTGGTCAGAAACTAATTGTAGAAAAAATACTGAAACACAGAAAAACACGTGTGAATTAGACTGTTAGCTTTTGATTTGTGTAGAATTTTAATGATGAGATGAAGAAACAGTCTTAGGTGATGGAACTTAAGCAGCAGTGAGCAAAGGAGATGATGTTCGTGTGTCCCACAAACTGCTCTTGATAATCTTACTCTGAGGATTTTTGTTTTAAACTCTGGATATATACTAATCTTATTGTCACTATGGTGACAATATCTCTTGTTCTTCCTGTTAAATATATCAGTATATCAGACATGGCATTTATCTGTGGGTTTATCAACAGGAAACTCAATACTTATTTCTTTACATAATTATCTTTTTGCCTTTTTTTTTTTTAAGCTTTGCTCAGCCTCAGTTGGAAAAGAGCCCATATATTATTGTTATCAATCTATTTCTTGTAACAAATAGGTGCTCCATTATTAAAATGAAAAACCTTAATTGTCTGTCTTCCTAAAAAAGCCCCATGTGAACATCTGAGGCCCATTAAGTGTTACTTATAAAATGTCTACTCTATGCACACTGCTGCTTATTTTATTCAAGCACGTGGATTGATAAGTGCTGCTAACTGCATCTTAGGTGGTTGTATTCTCTTTTCTGAGTTTCCTGTCTGTGGTCATTAGAGAAAATGACCTTGAAATCTTGTGCTCTCATCACAGACTCGGAGTTGAAGGGTCCAGTTCTTCTGGGGACAACTAGGAGTGTAGGGTTGGGTTTTTTGGGGTTTTTTGGGTTGTTTTTTTTTTTTTTTTTTTTTTTTAACAGGCTATTGGTTATTGTTTAATTTTAAACTGTCGAATGTGAAAGATGTTGCAGTGAATTTCTCACTTGAGTGCCTGTACTGAAAAATGTTTGCAATAACTTATATTATGTTCTTGGAGTTAATGAATTCAGAAGGATGGAATAGGGGAAAAACAATCAAGAGCCTAAACTTTTAAGAGGGAGAAAACAACTTGCTCTCCTTTCTCCCTGCTATCTTTCTGTAACTTCTGTCGTAATAGGAGTTAATATGAATGACAAACATATGTATGGAGGAGAGAAAAGCTATACCATTAACTTGTTGCTTTGTTTTCAGGTTAACAAAACCCTTGTCATTTGCGGATTGTGTTGGGGATGAACTACCATGGGGATGGGAAGCCGCATATGATCCTCAGATTGGTGTATATTATATTGATCACATCAACCGTAAGTATTTTTCAGTTTGCTGTATTAATTATATAAGAATGTTCATCATGATTAGACTTCCCTAAGAAGCTTTTAAACCATGACTGGGAGTAGGAAAAGATTTCTTGTGAGAGAGGTGTAGTTAAAGTAACAATTTCTGATTTTCAGTAGACAAATTATGCCATTTGTGTGCACAAGTTTGTTGGGGATAGTTGCAGATGTATTACAGCTGGCTCAAAATTATTCATATGACTCTTCATCTTTTGCTGTGGAAGAAGTCCATGTAATGTGTAGTAAAGAAAGATGGTTTACATCTGTTGGTATCTGTAAAGTGTATGATGTTTGGTGGCTATTAAATATTCAGCAATGCACACTGGTGGAGATAGTCTGATACGAGTAACAAAAGCTGGCTTCAGTCTCTCTACTGAAAGGAATATATAGATAAGGTAGTATGGAGTGTGTGGGGGGTATTTGTAACTTGTATATGAGGTCTGGCAAATGTACTGTAGTTCTAAGAATGTTGTAGAATACATTTCAGACTATAAATAATGCTATATTTTATAGTAGTTATAAAGGGAATGGGGAATCAAAATGCTGGGGAAAAATTGCCCTTTGGCTTTATTTTGACATTATTGGCTTTAAAAGGCTTACAAGAAAATCTGCTGATACAAAATGACTACATCTGTTTCTACATATATTTTTAATTGCATGGGAATTATGTCTAAACCATCTAAAACTATAGCAAAATTTGAAATATAGTGCTTGTTAGACTTATTGAAATGAATATATTCCTGAAAGCATTTCTGTCTTCTTTTTGTGTGTTCATTACTCCATATTAATTGATACCTTTTTCTGTTTTCTCAGAAATTATTTTTAATAACATAATAGAAGAGATTCAATTTGAGATCAATACCTGAATATAGGTTCCTGTATCTGTGCTACCAGTGCTGTGTACTTACTTAAAAAATAGTAAAGTGTCTATGGCCATTTGAGATGCTTTAGGTTAGCAGAGACAGCTGCACAAGATCAGTAGATATGGCATGGACTGTAAGAGACCAGTGGTCTTCTGGAACAAAGGTGGAGACGAGACTTGTTACCCTATGGCATGGCAAGTGAATCAACTCTGAGATGTCTAAGCTGCTTTTGTAGTCAATAGCTATCTAGTCAGTACAGCCAATGTAATCTAAAGTGTGATGTAGCTGCCTGGTTGGGTGTCTGCTTTGAAGATGAGCTCCTTTGGTTGGGTTGGACTGGAACTCTGATAACTAGACTGAGACATTAGACATCTACTGTGCTTATGAATGCCTGCAGATAAGACACCTAATCTTGAAATGAATCCCATCCAGTAACCTCAGTTGGGGTTTTGTAGCCCTGCTTTATTGGAATAACAATGAGAGTCCTCTGATCTTACGTGTGGTCTGTGCTGGTTTTGGCTGGGATAGAGTTAATTTTCTTCATTGTAGCTAGTATGAGGCTATATTTTGGATTTGTGCTGGAAACAGTGTTGATAGCAGAGGGATGCTTTCGTTGTTGCTGAGCAGTGCTTACACAGAGTCAAAGCCTTTTCTGCTTCTCACCCCACCCCACCAGCGAGTAGGCTGGAGGTGCACAAGAAGCTGGGAGGGGACACAGCCGGGACAGCTGACCCCAACTCACCAAAGGGATATTCCATACCATATGGCATCATGCTCAGCCTATAAAGCTGGGGCAAGAAGGAAGCGGGGGGACATTCGGAGTGACGGCATTTGTCTTCCCAAGTAATCATTACGCAGGATGGAGCCCTGCTTTCCTGGAGATGGCTGAACAGCTGCCTGCCAATGGGAAGTAGTGAATGAATTCTTTGTCTTGCTTGCTTTGCTTGCATGTGCAGCTTTTGCTTTCCCTATTAGACTGTCTTTATCTCAACCCATGAGTTTTCTGACTTTTACTCTTCTGATTCTCTCCCCCATCCCACCAGGGGGGAGTGAGCGAGTGGCTGTGTGGTGCTTAGTTGCTGGCTGGGGTTAAACCATGACAGGTGTTAAATGTTTCTGAACTTTAAAAAATAGGGACATACCTGATGGAATTCAAAAGGTGAAGAAAGAAAAGGATTTGCTTCTGAATCTAAATGCTGTTATAAGAGGAAACTTGTCTTTAACTTCAGCTTTGGCCAAAACTATAAAACTTAAAGCTATAACATTTTGAGCAGGCAATCCTCATTTCTAGGTGTTTTGAAAGTGCTTTCAAATCACTGCTCTGATAATCATGCTCTTTTATTCCATACATACTGAAAATTTTTAATCAGTTCTAAAAATCTCAGCCTTTTAGTTCTGTTGCCTTTTTTTTTGAAAGAGATTAAATATTTTCCTTATGTTTAAATGCTGTTTCTGTGCATTGAAGGTGAATTCCTGTATATTACAAGCTGTTCGTGGGTTGAAGTTCTGCTTCACACACATGTAAAATGTTGAAGCTTGGACAGCATCGCTTGGATTTCTCTTGACAATTGTTAATATACTGCAAACACTAATGCTTCACTTAACAGAGAAGAGTTGTGTATATCCACCTGTACATGTGTCTTTCTGTGGCCAGGACAAATAAGTATGATTAGGTTTCTTTATATTATGTTAATGCATATGATGGATGACAAAGTGGTGTACTTTGGATGGAAACCACCTCAAGTATACCAATGTTCAGTAGTGCATTTGGTTTCTGTTACAGTAATGTATGTGTTGCTTTGTAGCAATTTCAGTGAAACTTCTTACTTTGTAAAATGCTGTATTTTAGTTTTGTACACTGTATTTTATGCAGTGTTTTGGTGAGAGTACTCTTGAGTTGCTGGGAGGTAAACTGCCTAAGTGTCTTATAAGCAGGTCATTTGTCTGACATGCCAAATGTGGAGACTATAACTTCTACTTCATCTGACTGGGGTGCTTGTGTTTTGATGCTATTGAATTCTCTAGTATAGAGGTCACTAGTAATTAAGGGGGGAAAGCCTTTCTAGAAAGCAGTTTTTGTGCCTGCTTACTGCTTTATTAGCAGTGTAATAATTCAGATGTGTTAAATATGCTTTCTGGATTTGAACTGTTAAAATTCTCTGTCAGGACAGGGGATATGTTAGAACAAGGAAGACTTCTTCACTCTTTCACCTGTCTAGATTATAATTTTGTTAATTCTCTCTTTTACTGGATAAACTGCAGCCACTGCTAGGAGGAGGACTAAATGGATAGATGCCTGAAAAACAGGTCAGATAAAGTGGAATTTCAGGACCCGTAAATGGCAGCTTGAGGGATAGTGCTTTGGGAAGAAATCTGCTCCCATGTATTAAGTAGAGAGAGGTGACTAAATACGTTTCATGTTCAATGCCTCCTGGCTGGATTTATTTCAGCAAAATGTTTGAGGGAAGGTGCATTGATTCTTGCCTCTTGCATCCCATAATTAATTATTCTGAACAGCTTCTCTATTATCTGTCCTCTTTCCAATTTCTTTTTGTAGTATTATTCCTACTCTGTGCCTCTGTACAAAGCTACATTTGATATAACTGTGAAGTTTCAGGTTGTCCACAGGACTTCGAGCTGTTGTAGTAAAACTGGCCAATCTTGTTAGATTTCTCAAACAAACCCAATAAACAATGAGCAGCAGGCTAGACCTTAGCACAATAGACTGTAAATTCAGATGGTCTTACTCATGGTTGTTCCCTCCTTTTCTGTTAAAAACTGAAGGTTGAAAATGTTAAGGGTGGAATTTCCATTAATGTTCAGTGTGGGACTTATTCTGCTCTTCTTGAAGGTGGATATTGGCAAAACTCCCACTGATTTCAAGAAGGCAGTACTAGACTGGAGCTTGCAAAGTTCTTAAAAATTCTACCAAATTTCTATAACGAAAGGTTAAATTCTTCAAGAATTATTTAAATCTATATTTTTTTAAAAAAATTTAAATATTTTCCCCATCTGTATAATTATCTTAGTCCTTTACCTTCCCTTCTCCCATACAAACCTGACAAAACCCTGCTTTCCTTAACTGCCAGTGGAAACTCAATTTCTCCTCCACAGAGGGGTAAGAGTTGGCTGTGAGCAGTCTGCAGTTGTAAAACACTCCCTCAGACTTGAGGAACTTGTTTTTGGTGTCAATATGTTTAAGTATAATTTGGTTTTATCATCATCACCACACATTTTCTATAATTTTTTATATTTTTATGAGGGTTTTTTTTTTCAAATACAGGTGGCTTTTTTTTCCTACCTCTTACTGATTGCCGTAGAGCTTTCTCATCATCCTTTTGGATGATGTAACCCACTTTGAGAAGCACTGACTGAGGTCATTACTTTATGAATATATTACCCCAATTAGGAATTTTAATGTGAGGCTTTCAGCTTCAAGGGAGACCAGATTACAGGCCATCTGGCAAGGCAGAACATGCATATGATGTGGGTAGCTAATACCGTAAGAACCTAAATGCTTACCCTGTGGTTCAGTAGCGCCCTTTGTTAAAGGGATGACTGAAGGGATATTATTTGGTGGTCAGGGACTGAGGAGTTCCTTTCGTGCAGGATCCTTCTTACTGTGGTTTGGGAGCGTCCAAAGATTTTATAGCTTATGCTGTTCACTCTTATAATCGTTTTTGCATATATGCACTTGTGCGTTTTTTCTACTTCAGCTGTCTAATTTGCTAACATTTACTAATTTTGCTAAATAACATGGTTAGGAACTCAAGGCGATACTAAAAATGACACAAACCTATTACTCCACTTTTTTGTATATCTACAGGCAAAGTTATCACTTTCACATTTTTCCAGTTCTTCTGCAGGGTTTTCAACATCAGGCATTAAGTGGCTGAGATGCAAACATTTATGCTCTTAGAGCTTGCATTTGCAAACACTTTTAAGCTGATATAATCTCTGAAAGAACTGGTCCTGCTCTATTGCTACTTCTGGCCTTTTGTTCTGTCCGTGCAATGTTTTTGCTTATACTGGCATGAACATTTGCATGGCCAGACAGTGAATCAGATCAGGGAGCTGATTCGAGTTGAAACTAATCTGGTATGGGAAAAAAAAGTTGCTATTTGTTCTCCTTTCCACACCCCTATTTATGCAAGCAAGAGAAGGAAGGTGACCTGGGGATATGAATGCACCGTCAGGTGGAAGAGACGGGGGACAGCTGCTTTGCACGGTAATGCTGATTAAAGGTATTTTGAAATTACACCCCTGAACTTTCATCTGTTCTGTAGCCTGTGCAGACTTGCCAGGAAGCAGTTTTGACTCTGAGGCTGTGATTTCCAAATGCACTTCTCGAGTGGTGGTGGCAGCTGAAGTAGCAGTCATTGCTTGCCGTGGTTCCTGCTCCCACATTGTGTCAGTGTGAGGATGTGTAGTAAACACGGCTAACAGGGAAGCACTCTGCTTCCTGAGGTGTGAGAGTTGTCGTTCCCCACCTCCTCTTCCTTCTCCCAGCTGCTCAGGTTTTCTGATCCAGATCATTGCGTGGGATATGTGTAGATGAACAGTTCTGGAGGTAATGGGAGCAAGAAAGGGAAACTTCTACTTCTGACTTGACATGAATAGTGTGAGGGAATCCTGGGCTGGGACAAGTTCTGCCTTGCCTTCAGCACCCTACGTATTCCTAAATAACTTAACCCCTTTACTTCCAGTTCTTATTTTCAGGCTCAGGAATAACCAGGCAAGTGGTTGTTTTCTTCATTGCATTGATCTAGTTAACCTATAAAACATGTGCTCTGCTGTTAGTAATGTTTAGTGGCAAAGGTAACAGAAAGGAACTGAATGACAGTATTTAAAAGATAAGGATGGGAAGGAATAGCTAGTCCTAGCCCAGTAATATTTCAGACCATCACATCACTTTCTTTTTGCCACTCTGTACTTTGTATTCAATATGATGATTTTTCTCCCTGCCCTCCACCCCCAGCACTTTTCTTCAAAACAGAGTTGGACATCTACCTTCTCTGCTTCTGCAGCTCCTCCCTGCTTAGTTTTAATTGTCTGCTTTGGAAGCATGAATGCACCTTTCCCAGAGACTGCTTTCTGCTACTGTTTCATCCACAAAGAAAAAGAAAATTGAGTCAGAGTGATGCTGAAACATCAAGAAGCATAGAGGTAGAGGGATTTGTGTCTGCTTAGCTCAGGAATAGAATTCATTGGAGGTCCCTATTTCCCCACTTGGTTTCCTTCCTTCTTAAAATTTCAAAGTCTAGCTATTTGCCTGCACTGTTTGACACTTATAACACAATATTTTAACTACAGGTATTCTATTTCTTGTTGTTAGCTTAAAGGCTTTCATGCCAGTTTACACCTGTGCAACTGGTTTATCTAACACAGGGATTTTTGTGGATAGACTGACTCTTCTCTGGTCCAGCCTGGGACTCTAGTACATCTGCATCTATGAAAGTATGCCAGACTGTATTTTCAGACAATGAAGAAATCTGAAAATCCCACCATGAGTCTGCAATTACCATTAGCTTGAGGGAGTCAGTTGGTGTATGATGATCATAAATGTGCACTGTTTGTTCCCACAACCCATCACCATCTTCTAAGCAAGTAGTGATATGCAGGCATTTGGGAAACAATTGCAAAGACTCTTTACTGTCAGCAAACACACATAGTGAAAACCCAAGCGCAGTATATCTTATCCTGAATCTTATTTATAGGTATCTTCTCTGCCCCCTGGCTATAGGAAGGGATTAGCATAATCTGGTGCATACTGGCTACAGAAGGAGGGCTCGAGCAATGAAGGCTCTGGATTAAAGAGGGTTTTAGCTGCTGACTTTTATGTAAAGCTCATACTTGCGTGGTTTTTTTATGTCTTAGTTCTGATAGCCATAGCAGTAGAACATTACCTACTTACTGGATAATGTAGAGCAAAATGCTCAGAGTTTCTACTGCGTTTGATTCTGAGATATATAAGCGTATGCTACCCGATATCTAGAGGAAACTAATGTGCCATAAGGATAACATGTTCAATATTTCTTCATAAATATCTCTTGGAAATCTGCTCGTGCTTGCACAGTATAGCTGGAAAACATTCTCATTTTATCTCATTACTCAAATTCAAGCACAGAATTATTTAATGGAAAAGTGAAGAACGTGTCTGGAAGAGAGGAGGCGTTTTTTGTGTGCGAGTTCTATGGCAGGAAACAAACTGTAGAGAGCTCAGTTCGGAGCATATTCTGAATAACCTAATTTTCCTTCATGTCACTCTTTAGAACCCATATTCCATCTTATTATGTGGTAGAATGTGATTTTCTTTGAGTATCCAGCAATGTTTTAGATCATTTTTAAGACACTGTATATGTCATCTTGTTGGGCTGCACGGTCTTACTGAAACTGCTGTCTCTGTAATGTGCTATTCTTTATGTACCTATTGAACAAGATATATCAGTGTGAAATGATAGAATATTTGCTTGTGAATTTTTCCTCAAATTTTTGGGTATGAATTACTTTTCTTGTTGTTTTGAGTTTGAACTGTAAGTATTTTAAAAAGTGTGGAAAAAAAGGAATGAGAAAAAAAATGCATTCAGAAAGCCTCTGGTATGTAAACAATAAAGTACATTCCTTAAGCCAGTCTAGTAACACTTGGTTATTCTCCTTGAAACTAGTGCTAGTACATTTGCTACTTCGCTGTTGATTAAGACTCGCATCTCAGTTGCCTGCAATATTTGTTATGCCATTTGAAGTACAATGAAATAATATTTGCACTCTTTTTTCTAAATGTATTTTTTGTCTGATTGTAGGCAAAAGTACTGGAGATTTGAAAGCCAGTTTGTTTGAAGTGATTACGTAATGTTGTTTATAAAATTGCTTTCACTGCCCACTGCTAAGCTAACTCGTGTTATCCTGTGATGGTTAATATCAGACACCATTTTTCCTCTTCTGATGTTATATGTCAAAGGGTTCTTGTTGATTTTGTTTGTGCCATCTTGAGACATTTTTGTGCGAGATACCATTGAAATCTTGATTCTCCTTTGCTGCAGCTGGCCCCGGTTTGGCTTGCTTGCAGCCCTTTTCCAGGGGCTCCCTTGCTTCTCAAATCACCTCTGTGGAGTAGGATGTAATCCTACCACAGCAAAGGCATTGGGGGCTGTTCAAAAACCAATCTGGATTTAGCTTGTGCACTTTCTTCAGGCACTATGGTTCAGGAGAAGCACCAGTGATGAGGGATCCTGAACGTAGTCAGCTATTGGGTTTGGGGTTTTGAGGCCTGTGTTACTCTCTTGAAGGTGGGGTTCTCTTTGGTTGGAGGTGGTAGTCCCACAATTATTAGGTTCAGTGAGCACCAGAGACTGTGCAAAAGAGAACATGTGAATGCGTAACATTGGGGAGTGTGGGTTGAGGTGACATGGTGGAAACCATCACTGCCAAAAAGGAGGGCTATTACAGCAGCTCCAGCTGTGGCAGGCAACTCCCCCCTGTTCCCTTCCCTACAGATCTTAGGTCTCTGGTCCTCGTTTCTAGCCAGGTCAACTAGTTTCCCTTGGAATAGCCTCTCTTCTGAGATGGTGATTCTGGTATATTTACAAACTGGAATAATATGGGCGTGTT
>WAAD01022303.1:10021-22460 GCA_013389945.1 Fregata magnificens | reverse complement strand
TTCCTTGTCTGCTGGCTCACATGCTCTTTCTTTTTACAGCTGTCCACTTTGTATGGATTAGCTAAATAGTCACATTGCCTATTTGGTGACTAGCTGTGTATCCATGTAGGGTCTTATCATGAGGGCTGATCTTAGTTCAAGCTTCTACTTCATCTGTTTCTCCAGCTTGGTTTTGTTTCATACCTTCCCCTCAGCTTTTTGTCCTCTACTGTGTATGTGTTTATCATCTTATCCTAGACATGGTTCTTGTATCATCTATTACATCACTAACAGCAGCATTATTTTATTAGCAAACTCCAAGGTCTCACGTCTGTGAAACAAATAAAATGCATCCCAAGTAATATACGTTGTACAAATAGATAGAAGTGGTATAATAATATTTAACACTTAATGTTGAACTCTTTTCATATCAAGACATCCTTGGGTAACATTGATTTGTCACTGGGTCACATGCTGTATAAGACTTTGTTTATGACAATTTTGATCAGAAGTACTCAAATTTAACATACAATCAGGCCACAGATGGCAGTTAATCTAGTCTTTAACTAAATTAATTGCTTTCATAATTGGGTACACATTGAGCTGTTTAAACGTTAAGCACAGTGCTCTTGGGTATCTTTAACAAGAGAAAGTATGGCTGTTTTAACCAAATGCTTTGAGCAGCTGAGAATAACAGGAGAGTGTGTGTCACAGGAAAAAAGCAGAATGCTGTGACTGCATTTAGATCTGCAGAGACAAGAAACAGCAAGATTAGAATTGGCGTATTTGGTTAAATTTGAGAAATGTTTTGTAATTGCACAGAGGTAGGAAACTTGTTACTGTTATCCCCTCACAGAATTAGCACAGAATTAGCTTAGATGTTTGGGAGATAACATGTTTTATCAGTTTCCCCTACATTTGACCAACTGATTGCCCGCATATGAAAATAGGGGGAGAGGAGTTTTAGTTACTACTTGCACAACCCTGTTGAAGCTCTAACATATCTAGCCAGGGACCCTTTGTGGGGATGATAGTGATAACCACAGTGAAAACATGCTAGCTGTGGCAAGGGAAACCTGATAAGCCCTAGAATACCAGGGAGTGGGGATTTTGGACTGGTGAATTTGTACACTTACGTAGCACTCTACACGTAAAGTTACTTGTGCATCATAGCAAGTTGTGCTGACCTTGACTGGTTTCTACCTGACAGGCCAAGCTCTATCTTAGCTCATCAGGTAGTTTTGGGGAGATCATTTTTCACATATGCACAAGCTCCGGTCTAGCAACCTACAGATCTATACAGAGCTACACAGGAATTCCCCAGCAACAGACCAAGCTCCTGTCTTGCAGACCACACCTGGTAAGGCTACACCAAATAGAAAAGCATCTCCGCTAAAAGTCCTAATATCCCTGAAAGCACAGTGAAAATTCTGTCTCTTAGACTCTATTTATATTCCAGCTAGTATGTTCTTCCTATCCTTTCCTTTTCTACAAAGGAAATGCAAGATGCTTTAAAATATATTTTCACTGATAAGAAATATTGATCCTAGCAGTGAAAAGATGCTATTTCCAATAATCTGTTGCCAGTAATCATGCAAAACAGTTGTACAAGGTCAATGTGGAAATGGAGCTGAAATTTATTTTACAAGTAGGACTCCATGTATAAAATGAGCACTCACAGGGGATAGGGCCACTGCTGAGGAGCTTAATGAATTCTTTGCATCAGTGTTGGAGGTGGGAGAAGCTAGGGAGATCCTTATGCTGAACCCTTTATTTCTGGGAGAAGGAAACTTGACAGAGGAGTTGTCTGAAATCAAAGTGGTTATGCAAGAGCTATGGAACAAGTTGCTAAAATAAACACTAAAAACAAATTACCAAGGCTTAAGTATTCACTTGAGTTCTTAAAGAATTCCAGATTGAAATACCTGAATTACTAGTGGAAATGTATGACCTCTTATAGCTTTTTTGAATCTGAGGACTGGAGACAACATCCCTAGAGATTTGCTATCTTCAAAATAAATAAAATTTTTAAAAAGACCAACATCAAGATCAAAGTTGCTTTGGATTTTAAAAGCTTATGTGCTTTCTACAATGAGTTTGTAGGTAAATCTATTCCAGCTTCACAGTCCTGTAGATATAACGATAAAAGGTTAGAGGCCACCTTAATCATCAGCAGCCGATGCTGTTGGTTTAAGACATTCCTAGCACCTCCTTTGACTCTCCAGTCTGAATGACTTGTTGAATCACATTGGAATATATTTTATGGCAGCAACACCTGGTTGATAAGTGTTGAGAAAAGCTGATTGTGAGAATGCTTAAAAGCCTAAGAATATGAGAAATAATCTAGATGGGGAGGGCTTGTTACAAGGGTATGAAAAGTACTCAGTATGAAACCTTGTCAACCAAATCTGATGAAGTGGTGGTGCAGCCCTGGCTTGTAACAATATTTGTGTAACACTTAAGCCTATGGTTAATTTTTTATTTTTAATAGTAAAACACTACAGCTAAGATAGAGTCCCTACCTTAAAGAACAAAACATTGCCAGCTCTCACACTCTCATTACAAATTCTGTTATTTCTCTAAGCCCAAGACTGTAGCGTCAGTGAAGACAGGAGCCTCTTGGCTTCCCTTTGAAAGAAATTACATACATAATAGTGCAGAAAAGGTTGAAAACATACCTTGATTCAACCCTAAACAGAAAGGCAAGAAAAATTGCACAATGGAAAGTAATACAATAGAGAGACTGGACAGAGAAGGAATATAACTGAATCACTGTGGCACTGTGCCCAAACTTGAAGGAGCAGGATCCCAGCATTGCTCTGAAGTGGTTACAGCACTTTTAGATCCACACCAGTTTCTTAGCCATCTTGCTAAGATGCGCTGTGGGGAGGCATTGCCAGGGAGTATAGATATCTGGCCCTGAAAACATCCTTCAAGGCAAATGATAGGAACTTAAACACTTAAATTTTAAACAAGAGGAGGAAAGGGAAGAAACAAATGTTTGTGTTTTTAGAGGAAGTGGCCTCGCTTAAGGTAGAGAATGAAAAGATTAATTCTGTTTGCATCTAAACCCATGAACACTTGGAATGAAAAAGGCCTTTCCAGAGATGATCAAAATATGGGAAAGGACAACAGCATTGTTATGCTTTTTCTTATGATGATCTGCAGTAGATCTACTCTGCCGTCTGCTTGTCTCAGCAGGAATCCAATGAGGAACTGTTCAGTCTGTCATATTCAGCCTACTGTGACTTCATTTTTATATTAGCTGAGGGGATTACTTCATGTAGTTCCAAAAAGGAATACTTAATGTGAATCTATAATTGTTCTGTTAATTTGTTTGAATTCACCTAATACAGATATAGTCTTTAAAAATTAATGTGAAAATGGTCAGACAATGTAAGAAAATCATAAAATCGAGTTTAAAAAAAGGCTACTTGAGAAATAACGTGAACTAAAAAATCATTCCATGTGTTTGATTTTAAAATCTAACTGTGAAAAAAAGGTACAATAAGAAAATATCTTGGTTATGTTGAATTAACTGCCTTTGCAAAATAGAAATGTTATTTTCTGTCCTTTTGCAGCACTACTGAGATTTATTAAAACCACATGAAAAGATACCTATTGAGAACCAGCAGAAAAAAACCCAAACATTTCAAGAATGCAGTTGTGTGAAGCAATATAAGGCCATAGCAAACTAAACCCCACAGCACTGATCTAGCTAGTGGAATAGTTGTATTTCAAGAATAACCAGGTCCTTATTTTCAAATTATTCTGGGTCTGAGAAATCATGTCGCTCTCCACTTATTTTGCTAAAGGGGTGGTAAATTTCATCCACAATATTCCTCCTTTCTTTTTCTTCTACTTTTTTTAATTCGAGATGTTTAGCTTGAAAATTGGAGAGATGGAATTGGTGGGAAAGGAGGGAGAAGGGAGTTGAGTGGGGGATTCAGAAGATAACATAACCTAAACCACAGACAATTCAGCTAAAAGAAAGGTTATACATAAAATTGATAAGATGAAGCTTATAGATGAAATAAAAATAGTTGTTCTAAATCAAACCATTGAGAGCTCTACTTCAAGAAGCAATAACTCTGCAAGTGATGTTACAGGAAATAAACTGCTTTACTCAAGTGACCAACGAGCCATTCAGTCTCATTTCCTACCACCTCCCATGGTGGATGCTGGTTAGGTTGGCTATAAAATTCCAGCCTATGCTAGAAACCGCAGCTGGAAACAGTTGCAAAGGACTCCAAAACATGAATTTCTGGAGTAAAAACAAAAACCTGTTACAGGCATACACCTTGCTCCTCCCAGAATCACACATACAGCCACTCCTGGGTAGATGCTAGAGACCTAGGAGGTGATACCCTGCACCCTGCTTCCTGAGCAATAACTCTATTGGAGCAGCCAGCTTGTGAATGGGGTGTTGCTTATGCGATACTCTCCCCCTCTATTTAGATTGCAGTCCTTCTGGAAGAAGGAACCACGTCCTCTGTTTGATGCTCCATGTGTGCTGTATCTTGTCACATGCTCTGTTGGTGCTACTGTCATAAAGGGAAACCCACCCAGTGTGACATTCCACGCAAGGAGTAGCAGCATTGGGGGAAAAAAATTCCTCCTTAGTTTAAATAATAATTAATCTGTGGTCTGCAGCAGAACTAGCAGCCCTTGTATTACTTAGCTTCAGCGAGTACTTAGCCAGTGTAATTGTAAGTCATTCATGAAGACAGTAAACAGTTCTTTGTCTTTTCAATAATAGTGTAAGTTTGGATTACCAGCGCATGCTCTGATGGCTGGCTCAGTATTTCATGTCTATCTCTAATATTAAGCTGCAATTAGTGATCTATTCTCTCTGGGTTTAATAGCAGTATATTTTCAGCTGCAGAGTTGCTCTGGTGATGGCATACTTAAATCACTTGGCCACTTGGGAAACTTTAGAGAGAGTGAGTGACATTACTCAGCTGTGTGGAACATAGGATAACAGTTTAAATGGAAGGAAAAAACAGCCATATTTGATAGATAGTGCTATGGAGACATCACTTAGGAGTATATATCGGATTTTACCTTCCCTCTAAATTTAATTTTAATAGTCAAATAATGACATGTTAAAACAGCAGTCTAATCTATGGAAGACTAATTTGTTATTTTTGGCATTTCAAGCTGGCTCCATTCACTTACACACCTTTTTCTGCCAGGCTAGTACTGAAACATAGGATATATCAACCTCATAAGAACACTTTAAGAATAATAAATGTTTTAAATTAGTACTGAACAAAAGGTGCTATATTTCTAGTTGCAAAGTATTCTAATTGGTTTTTTATAAGCTAAAACCATAGAGTCTTTCATGTAGTTTGTATATGAGCGTTTGATTTCACCATACAAGCCTGTAGTGTTTAACGTCCCATTTTTTCTGCTTTACTGTGCACTGAAAGGTAGCTCTGCTTTGAGGAGTGATTCTGTAAAGTAACATTTTGGATTCCACTCTAATCAAATGTGCTCAGCTCACCATAAAAGTTGTGTGATTTTTTTCTGGCTCTAGGGGTTTGTCTAAATGTAATGCAGTCTTCATACACGTGTGCTCTTGCGTAGCAGAACATGCATGTGATGAGATCATGGCCCTTTGGCCACAGTATCACCAGACCCTTAGCCTCTAAAGAGTAGTGATAAACAAAGATCTGAAAATAACCTACGAAAATTTCACTGTGTATTCTAAAATGGTATAAACTGAAAGCTCTATTCATGTTTTAGTTACCCATGTAAAACTGAGTGCATCTATTTTATAAACATTTACTGTAGGGTTTTATTATAATGCTTGCTTGCTACAAACAAGGCTAGTTTGATACATGGAAGTGACATCTCTATTAAATCAGCTAGTATAGTTAATGTAGACAGGACATGAAGAATATTGGTGTTCTTGAAAGCTTGGCTGCTTTTTGCTAAGTTAATTAGATGGTCTGATAAGAAAACATCTGCTCAGATACAAACTTTGTTTTACCTATTTAGATCCCACAGCTTTAAGAGCACTACTACTAAGACATATGATAAGAAGCATTTTCCCATTTTTTTACCTTCCTATACAATGGATAAAGATTTTTCTGGAAAATGGTCATCTGCCTGCAATAATCATGTTTCATGTACTTAGAATTAGGTCAGTAACAGGGGTGCAAGTATAGCACTGACTTGATTGGCTTAGTGCTGCCTTTCTTCTTGAGGAAAGCTTCACTTCATGAATTTCCTGGTACTTTTGTCTAGGTAGAGATTCAAGAAGCAGGTTTTGGCTAAAAAAATGTTATTGTGGACTTAGAAATTCACCAGCTTTCTATTAACCTATGCTAACTAACCTGTGTGTGCATAGATACAGCTGTGCACATATGTTGGAAGGTAGTGACATTGACTAATGCTGATGAGATTCACAAAAGCAGAGCCTGTAATTAAGAGGCAGCAGTACTTTTCATTCTATATATTGCTGAAATGTGCGATCACTGAACACTAAATATTATACCCCAAGATTTCAGATGTAAACAAGTGCCATCTCTTTCTTCATCTGTAAGATATTTGGTATTAAATTATAGCCTCTTCACACATCATCATTTGTAAACCATTCCGAATTTTATAGGAGCACAGGGAGGTAAAAAGCCTAAAACTCAGGAGCCTGGAACGCTTGAAAAGCTTACATCTTCCTGGTGATCCAAAAGCCAATGAGCAGACCTGAAGTTGCCTGAGTTTTCTGCCCTGTTAAAAAGATCATTCTTTCACCTGTGTGTGAAATGGAAGCTTTTCTGGATTGTTCTTATTTGAGTTTGAGCTTTCATTTTTCCTACTGATGACAATGAAAGGAAATGTTTTGGGTTTAAGTTTCAAGGCTCACAGAGCCCCTAACCCAGATGCCTGCGACTAACTGTGAAGGATTTTAGCCATTTTTAAACTAATTCTGGTTTTTAGAGACATTTTTGTGTAACTTCACACTGATTGAGGTTGTTACGAAAATTCAAAGTCTAAATTATTTGATTATAGAATCATAGAATCATTAAGGTTGGAAAAGACCTCTAAGATCATCAAGTCCAACCATCAACTAACACCACCATGCCTCCTAAGCCAGGCCCTGGAGTGCCACGTCAACACCTTTTTTGAACCCCTCCAGGGTTGACGACTCCACCACCTCTCTGGGCAGCCTGTTCCAATGCTTAACCACTCTTTCGGTAAAGAAATTTTTCCTGATATCCAACCTAAACCTCCCCTGACACAACTTGAGGCCCTTTCCTCTCGTCCTATCACTAGTTTCTTGGGAGAAGAGTCCAACACCCGCTTCACTACAACCTCCTTTCAGGTAGTTGTAGAGAGCGATAAGGTCTCCCCTCAGCCTCCTCTTCTCCAAACTAAACAACCCCAGTTCCCTCAGCTGCTCCTCATAAGACTTGTGTTCCAGACCCTTCACCAGCTTCGTTGCCCTTCTCTGGACACGCTCCAGCACCTCAATGTCCTTCTTGTACTGAGGGGCCCAAAACTGAACACAGTACTCGAGGTGCGGCCTCACCAGTGCCGAGTACAGGGGCACGATCACTTCCCTACTCCTGCTGGTCACACTATTCCTGATGCAAGCCAGGATGCCGTTGGCCTTCTTGGCCACCTGGGCACACTGCCGGCTCATGTTCAGCCGGCTGTCGACCAGCACCCCCAGGTCCTTTTCCGCCGGGCAGCTTTCCAGCCACTCTTCCCCAAGCCTGTAGCGTTGCATGGGGTTGTTGTGACCAAAGTGCAGGACCCGGCACTTGGCCTTGTTGAACCTCATACAGTTGGCCTCGGCCCATCGATCCAGCCTATCCAGATCCCTCTGCAGAGCCTTCCTTCCCTCGAGCAGATCGACACTCCCGCCCAGCTTGGTGTCACCTGCAAACTTGCTGAGGGTGCACTCAATCCCCTCATCCAGATCATTGATGAAAACATTGAACAAAACCAGCCCCAGAACTGAGCCCTGGGGAACACGGCTCGTGACCGGCCGCCAACTGGATTTCACTCCATTCACCACCACTCTCTGGGCTCGGCCATCCAGCCAGTTTTTTACCCAGCAAAGTGTATGCCCATCCAAGCCGCGAGCTGCCAGCTTCTCCAGGAGAATGCCGTGGGAGACCGTGTCAAAGGCCTTATGAAAGTCCAGGTAGACAACATCCACAGCCTTGCCCTCATCTACTAGGCAGGTCACCTGGTCATAGAAGGAGATCAAGATTAGGGGTAATCTTTCCAGCTGAGCTGCATTGCTTGCCACCACAGACAGGGAAGAGGTAGATAACGGGATGGCCCCTCTCTCACAGCATTCTTATGGTACTGCACCACAGCTGCTGGTCCAGCTGCTTCTGCTGGAGGTTACCTTCCTCCTCCACTGGAGGAAGAAGAATAGGCTGTAAATCAAACTTGGAATAGTGGAGGTACCTGCTGGCAGTAGGTGAAATAGTAGGTGGAGCAGTAATGTCTCAACCCATACAAATCCAGCTGCAGTGGCAAAATAATTATTGTTCCATACCTGTCTGTGCTTACCTCTCTTTTGGAGGTTGCCAACCTATTCAGCCACAGTGTTTTACAGTACAGTGCATCAGTTTAAATCTCTGAAATTCATGGTATTCTAGCTGATGAGATTGTGCTCTTTTGCATCTTGCCAGACTCACAAAACCGCTATCCATGCTGGCTGTGCACTCATCACAGCCTGAATCTAAGGCTGAGATTGTGCCTGAAAAATCCTGTTGCTTTTCAATAGGTGTACTTTTCCAGCTCCTGACTTTGAACTCCACTTTATGCAGGCAACTCTAGAGCAACTTGAATACTTTGTATGAATGTGACTGTAGGAGTGACCACAGGGATTCTGCCTTCAAAGCATGAATAAAAGCATATGCAGATCTCTGAACCAAACTGGAGGGTTTGCTTCTCTGAGCTTCTTCTATGGAAGCTGTGTGCTAAGGCCCCTAGCATTTTTTAAGATTAAGTCCTCAATGATCAGTGAGGAAAAAATGATAATTTTTAAAAAAATAGAAAAATGGCCTATATAATTGATTGCTTAAAATGACATTTTTCCTACGTCTGACACTGCAAAAGAAAGTGGCATATCTTATGAGCATCTCTGAATTCTTTATAATGTGCTAAATTGTTAAAAAATTGATATTGCAAATAGGTTTAAGTAGTCATGTATTGGCAATCCAATATTCACACGGATTACTAAATAACCGTTATTCAGTTTGGTTAGATCCTGTATGTAAATGGTCATATTAAGTGTTTTTGGTGAAATCTCCTCTAGTGTTATTTTTTTTTTACCCTTTTATTTTCTGCTGTGGTATATCTTTCAAGCATAAATGATTCTCTGCGATACTAATTCATAAAGCTATCACATGATTCATCATTTAAGTCTTTCTGTTTTACCAAGAACACTGACAATTTCCAGGTTTACAAATTGCGTTCATGTGACAGAGGGAGCTCACCACTTCAGGATGTATTCACTTCAAGATAGCATCTGCAAAGGGATTACTACAGGGTTTTGACTGTTCGAGTTAGACTGTTTTAATTACACTTCATCCTTACCCCCAGTTTCTGCAAAGCAGTACTTATGTGACAAAGAGCCATGCAAAGCTGTCTGTACAGGAGTGAATTTCACCTTTGGGGATTAATTATAAAGAGGTTTTGGTGATGAACAATTTTGCAATGTTTCAATAAGATAGTTAAATGTCCCCAAAGTGTGTTCAAAAAAATTAATTCAAAATGTCAGATTTTGATGGGGTTGTGGTATCAAACCATAAGCATCTGTGACTATTTTAATTTCTCTTTACCCCAAAATCAATATGAGAGGAAACATATAGAAAGAACAGCAGTAATAATTCCTGTAGCTTCAAACAAAATTGTACTGGACTTTGCCTCCAGAGCCATTTCTGAGTAACTGACTCTCTGATCCCATAAAAAATTAGCTAGGGTAGGTAGCTAAAATTAACTAAATCGAAGTTATCCCTCACTGCTCCAGCTTCTGCCCTCAATCAGCCTTGGAGTTTTGATCCAACCCTTGTTCAGAAAAGTGGAATCTCTTCTATAAAATCAAATAAAAATCCATGTAAGAAGTGACCTCTTTGCTGGAAAGCCATTTTCATAGAGAAGAAAAACCAGTACAGCCAATGTAAAAATAACACCCCTGATGGTTTGATGAAGCAGAATCCCTGGGTTGCCTGGTTCAGTTTTAAGTTTGGAAGAATAAAAAATCTCAAAGGGAGGGAGTGGTTCAAAACCTAGTCTCTACAGCGTATCTGATGTCTAGGCATTATTTTCAGAAGGCTTTGGAGTTCAAAATCTAGGCAACTATAAAAATTCAGTTTGAAATTCTTTCTTTCCCCTTTCGTCCTCCTGCTCTCTGAAATCTGCCCACCAACTTTGTCAGCCAGCTTTACTTCTTTTTTCTTTCACGCATGGAGAAGTCTTTCAAATGGGAGGAACCTCGAAACTACAACAAAAATTGTGTTAAATGAACAAAATTGGAAGGCGGTGTAGTTTCTTCTCTATTCTTTATTTAATCATAGACATCTCAAAATAAAACTCTTCAGATGCAGGGCATTTGTGTCCCTACAAAACTGATTTGTGTCAGATAACCTCAGGGATTCAGTTAAATGAATAGTGTTTACAATTCCTGTGTGTTGAATTTATTAAGCTGTTTTACAGAAGTGACAAAGTTTATTTTTATGAAAATTCTTTACAAAAAGACGTGACCTGTCATCTGTTACCAAAGTTTTGTTCATTCCAATGGAAGCAGAACTGATCTTCAGGGCTGTGCTCTACAGGCAATCCCTGAATATGTCCTTCACCCACAAGAAAGAACGTTCTTAAGAAGTTCAGAAGGAAATATCCACCATGGAAGGTTTGCAGGAGAATCAAATGCATGACAGATTTTTTTTTTTAAACCTATTTTGTGGTAAAAAAAATATTTTTAATGGAGGCTGTTACTAGTTCAAAACAGATGCATTCTATCCAAATAAGGTTCCATTTTAGTTTGTGCAGGCTCTGACAACACCTTACTGGGCTTGCCTTGGTATCTGCTGTTTCTCTGAGACGAGGCTGGCAATTTTTGTTGCTGTTTGGAAGTCCAGTGCAAATAAGAGAGCCAAGGTACCCGGAACAGATCTGAGGTGAAGAAGGAGGAAGCCAGGAGACTGCGAAGCTGCTGCTTGCTACCTAGTGCTGGCTGCTGTGATGAAAGCTAGAGGAGGCAATAGCTTGCCTTTTCACCTGCACTTCCAGTCTTGCCATTCTCCTGAAATGCTCCACTGAGAGGTGGTAAGGGCTCCATTCCCAAATAGCCCTGCTTATGGTTGCACTGACACTCTACACAGGTATGTAGAGGGATGAGTGAGTGGGGAACGGCTTCCTGTTCTTTGTTCAAAGTTGAAGCCCCTCTGCAGCTTTGATGCAGTATCACTGTTGTTAACTCCGCTCATCCTCTAGCACAAGAAAAAAAATTGTGTCTAGATAGCGGTGACACGATTCTTTCTGGCATTGCTCCTTCAACCCTTAGTGGGGAGGGGAGAAACAAGAGTGCCTTTTTCCATTGCCTTATTAAATGCTGTTTTCTGTCACAACCTGCAAATAGGCACAGAAAATGCCATTTCTTGATGAAGTAACGCTGCATACAAAGACTGTTCAGAGGAGGGGAGCGTGGGGGAGGAGGAGGCACTCAAAGATGTAGCAGGATCTGAGAAAACAGCAAGATCTTGATTTTTCTGTCTGGGGAATTCAAGACTGCTAATTGCTCTCTTGCAAGGCATGGGTAGCAATTGTCACGTTAGACTGGTGCTGAGGGATGTCTCTCTTGTGCTGGAGTCCGGAGGTACAGCATGAGGGCGACTATGTGTGCAGAGCAGTGAAACTGGCTGTCCCAGTGGTTGTCAAATGCTCCAAGTAATCCAGTCTGACGTTTGTGTGTTAACTTTCTTGCAGTTATCTTAACCTGACTTTAGTTCTGAAGTCATTCGTGGGTTGATAGTAAGCTTTCTCAGGCGTGCTCCCAGATACTGAACTAAACTGACTTGCTTCTAGTCTGCATGCTAGTCTTTTCCAAAGGGGGGGTGGGAGGTAGCGCTGTGTTTTGTGTGATGCCGGCTCCCAGCTCACCTCCCCGTCTGACTCCATGTGATCAACACCCTTGTCAAAAGCAGGCTGAAGGCAAAGCAGCCTGGGGAGCTGAGCAGCAGTACCTCCCTACGGAGTGGCTTTGGCAAGCTAATTAGGAAGGCATCGCATTGTGCCTTCCCTCGTGTGACAGCCACGTCCGTGCGGGTGGTGGAATAAGGGGTGGAAGGGGGAACGGACTGCCACGACGGGCAGCGCCCCGGGGGGCCAGGTGTGGGTGAGGCGGTGGAAGAGGCTGCGGGGGGCCCGTGGGCCGCGAGCGAGCCCTGCGCCAAGCAGCGCCCCGGGCAGACCGTGGGGTGAGACCGGCGCC
>WAAD01022301.1:0-11835 GCA_013389945.1 Fregata magnificens | reverse complement strand
GGTAGGAGTGACAGGCTCAGGCACTCCCTGTGGCCGGAGACCTGGACGGCTGCATGCCGGTGCTGGGGCTCTGTCTGGCTCACCACATTCCTTCTGGCGATGGCTTTCGAGCAAGTGAAAACCATAGCTAGGTCCTCTCCTGGGAAGGCGATGACCACTAGCAGAGTTACCCTCGAGAGCCTTCAGAGTCGGGAGGGGGACTGCGCCCTGCCTGAGCAAAATGAAAAAGGTTTTCTAGTAGAACTGCTTAAAAGTAGAGACGTGCATGGCTTTCTTCTGCCTTTCCACAGATTTTGGATATGTGGTCAAGCCTTTGTTAGCATACACTGAAAATTGAAAACTGGGGAGAATTCTGATTTGCTTTGGTTTGTGGGCATTGTTATGTTGGCATTTGTTTGGCTGGTATCCACTTTCCAAATTTGGAAATGACATTGATAATTTGCATTTTTTATTCTTGTTTTAAGCCGTTCTGCTTTTAAACTCAGGCTCACCTTCAAGACTAGGGCTTGAGATCCCTAACCCCATGTGTGTTTCAAACCTGATTTTTTTCTTCTTTGATGGAATGGATTTCACTTTTTATTTTCTCTGATTTCAAGAAGAAAAATGGAATATCTCGTTTTAACAGACTCTTCCTAACCACGTGTACCTAGGCAGAGAGGGGCCCAGAAAGGACCACGTGGGTCTAGCTCCATCAGGATTAAAGACACCAGGAGTGCACACGTGGGAGGCAGTCTGCCAGGCGTGCTTCATGCTGTGTCTTACCCTGTTTATAGGTACATGTCAGTTCTTATGCTGACATCTGTCTCTATGTTGACACCTATGAGTCTAGCAACTGAATAAACAAATGGAGTCAACAGTGTCCCCCTACAGAGATCAGCATGAATCCCAACTCTTTGCTGTATCCTGCTGCATGACATGGTATTATCAGTGCAAGAGGGATGCTAACTGTGTCAGGGTATTGCTGGTCCCTTTTCCTCTATAGGCCATGCTCCAAGGCTCTTCCACCTCACACTGCTGAAGCCCCTCATGCCTCCCCAGCAGTGCCATTCCTGTCAAGGGAGCAGGAAAACAGGGCTAATGTCTTTCTCCCTTGCTGCTGTGATGTCTACCCACGGTCCTACAGACAATACACTGTGC
Source organism: Fregata magnificens (assembly GCA_013389945.1). Lineage (NCBI taxonomy): Eukaryota > Metazoa > Chordata > Aves > Suliformes > Fregatidae > Fregata > Fregata magnificens. Next base: position 10,698 of record WAAD01022301.1, on the reverse strand, counting down.
ATGTGCTAAGCAGCTACGCAAGAGCTGCACCAGGACTGCAACTGGTGGGCTTAAGAAAACACTGCTAACCCCTGAAAGGCAGCCTCTAGGGTGGTCTAGTATTGTCAGAGGGAAACACAATAGGATATTAGTCAAATCCTTCTACACCTGCAACCTCAGAAGGCTTTTGGGGGAATGTATAAAACCCAATGCCTGCTGCTCACGGATAGAGCTTGTCACCTTTCATGTAGATTGCAACAAAAGGGTTTACATTTGCTACCCACATTTTGGGAACACAAGAACACTGCACATTCTGCAGCGGTGCAGATTTCGTGGGGCTCATCTGAACTCAACTGAGCTGTTCACATGTCTGATGTCAAACCATTCTTCTGCACATCACTAGACTTGGCCTTCAGGAAACTGCTGTCTACTCAGTGGAGATCCACCTCATCAACACGGGCTGCTTCTCTGCTTTTCTTGACTGAACTGTGCAAAGCAGCTGCTGCAGTGTGGCATGGTCATTTGGCTGGAATGCCACTTATTTATGATTTTAGCTCACTAGATGGCACTCGGGTCAATCTCTACAGCCAACCTCACCAGGACAAGGGCTTTAAAACATCACTACAAACTCTACAGGGGTGGTTTTGATATGAAGAATACAGCATGTTTCTGCTCTGGACCTCATCTGGACCTCCACCAACAAGCCAATCCTCAGATAGCTATTGCTGTCTTTCCCATCTTGTTTAGTATAAAAACACCTTCCCTTTCCCCCAGAGCTGTATGAGTGGAAGCTGTGAATATTGCCTGGCTCCACTTGCCTTCTGGTTTTCATTTGAACAGAAATCCATCTTGGTCCTTCCAAACAAGCCAGCCTGCCTTTTCCTGAACTCCGGGAATGGCTCCAGCGAGCTGCAGGTACATCGTGTGCACCTCCCCAGAGCAGAGCAGCTCTCTGTAGGGTTGCTTTGTCAGGAGACTTGCTGGAAAGAGAAAGAGTCCAGCTCAGGTTGTGCCATGTCCCTGCTCACCTTCTGCTCACCTGTGTGCTGCCCTTGCTGTAAGGCAGGATGACTGGGCGGGCAGCCCCAGCATGCTGTGTTCACTCGGCCTCACTATGTCATGCTTTATCCAGCTCTCAGTGGCAGTGATAACGCAGCCTGTGGTTTGCTATGACTAACTGCTCTTAAAGAATAGTCCTGCCCTGGCCTCTGCCCAGTCGTGTTCCAGCCCCCCTGTCTGGCTGGTGTGCCTGCTGGTGTGCTAGCACCGTGTTCCCCATGCCTGCAACCCTGTTTCCATGCACACAGGACCAAGAAAGTTCTCCAGTGCCAGACCTGAGTGGACAGAGCCTCCCGGTCAGCACCACTCCCACCCCCTCTGCAGATTTATGCTGCTTTCCCACCGGCAGAAGGTAAACTGTAGTACTGGAGTACAGTGGTGTCAATGGCACGGCAGGACAGGAGAAGACAAGGACCTAAAGTCCCCCCTAATAATCACAGCAGTCTGCAGCAGCCTAATTGTCTCCAGTATTTGAGGTCTTTGCCCCCTGGAAATACTTGATAAAGAAGCATCCCTTGCTAGGCAAAACCTCTGACCATACAGGGACCTCTATTTTAGTTTCCATCATTTGTAAGGAGAGCAGCACTGCTCTGGAAGGCAGCCTGCAAAAGGTTGTGTCCTGCAGAACAGAGGCCATCCACTGACACCAACACCAGCCAGCCAGTCTTTTACCCTCAGCTAGCATCCCTTTGGTGTGCAGCCTAGGGGTTTTTCTTCCATGCCCACAAAGCCAGGGTTGGCTGTAATTCATGCACTGCTGTTCCAGTTTCTTTCTCTGATTCCTGTTTTCTCTAGGAGCTGCTCCCTATATATAGGTTTTCTTTAGCAAAGATAGAATAAGCTGTAAATTTCCCACTTTCTTTCAGAGCCATTCCTGCATTTCTGTACTTTTTAATGCTTTTCTGGCCTTTCTGCACTTACCTAGCTATTACTTTTGCAGAACCCATCCCCCTTCAACTCTAAATTGTTTCCCATTTTCTTATGGCTCCCTTTCTCAATTAATTTTTTTGCCTTTCTAATTAATCTCCCTGCAATGCTGAGATGCTAGTAAAATTGGAGGGAGAAAGGATTTTGTGGGACCCACAAATTGCTTGAAAACTAACAACCTTGCTAAAGCAGACTTAAGAGATGTTAGGTACAGGCTTGCTCTGTGTGCAAACCTTGACTCAGCACATATGCAAACAGGCTCCAAAAATAGATTGCACTTTCCCAATTCACATGTGATGCATGTGCCATATTTCTGTGCCGTGCTTTCCAAAAATAGCATTCACACATGATTGGTTGGTCTAAATCTGTGAGTATTTAGCTGCATGCTTTTTCAACACAGGCATCAAAGCACCGGGCTCCACAGCCTTTTCATAGAGGGATTTTTCTCATGGGCACCTCCCACTCTATTCACAAAAATAAGGGTTATGTCCCCTCCCCTGTGCAATTGTTTAACATCCCTGTGGTAACTGCACAAACCCCTCACATGGGGAAGTGACATTAGGTGTCGGCTGAAATGTATTTTTAGCTTCTTTCTGTGCTCTCTAGCAGCTGGAAGCAAAGAGGTAACCCATTACCTAGAAGCTAACCAATTCCCCTGAAACACCAGCAAGGGCTCTGCAGAGCAGTAACCCAGAAACTGCAGTATGACAAGCAGAGGTTGTTTGCATGCAGATCTGAACAAAGAGCTTGGTTAGAAACTGAATGAAAGGCTTCTCTCCTGTACTTCAGGGGAGCAAGTGAGTTTCTGAGTTATTTACAGATGTCTGCCAAAGAGAGACTAGAAACCAGGACTGAACAGGCAGAGTGCTGGTCTGGTCACAGGGATCATTTCTTTGTGGAATAAAGCAGCTAGGGAGCTGGGGAGCAACAGCTATGCCAGTGACATCTCTTAAGGATGGCCCTAAATCCATGCCCCAGTGCTAGCATGTTTGCATGGTCCAGCAAGAGACTGTAAAACTCCAAGGCATTACAGATCAAGGGATGCCTCACAGGTTTCCACCCACGCTTCAAATGTATCTCTGATACACACCCACTATACTACAGGCACAAGAATAGTACATAGGAAGAGTCTATACCCTCTGTAGTGACACCGCAAATTTGTTTTTAAGACTCCTGGTGCTAAAGCAAAAATGGCACAACCACATAACAAAAGCATATGAAGTCACTATGCCCATTCAAATGCACCCCAAAGTGTACGAGACTAACTCTGTCCCATCGAGCCTTATGTCAGAGCAGGTGCTATCCTTCTTCCTGCAACTACTGTAAGCAACTACCACGTGTGCTATCAATAGTTCAGCAGAAACATGATAATCATCCATACCTTGTTTCAGACCCAGTTGGTCCTGCTGGGTGATCCAATACTGCACCGATCCCATATCAGCAGTCATTAATCGTGCAACCACAGCCTGAGGTGAAAAGGACAAACAGAGGTGATATATGAGTCATATCACTTAGCAGATATGGTCTTCAAATGCCGTAGTGATAAGAACAGATCTGCAGCAAAATACACTTCATTATCTAAATCTGCCTCCCATTGGGCATATAACACTGACATGTCCTCCAAGTCTGAGGAAAGGAATTTAACTTGCAGGAAATCCAGTGGCTTAAAAACAGCCTGGGCCAGCCTCATTTGAGGCTGCAAGGTGCCAAGTACTTACTGACAGCATACCACACCTCCCTTTCCCTTATCTGAATAGCCTACTACTACCACTACTTCACTTATCAAGTGCTGCTTTATACTTATTGAACTCCAACAGCTTTACTCCTAAATACACCAGCACACAAATATGCTGGTGTGACTCAGACCTCGTACTATTGGTTGGGTTTTTTTCATGTAGCACAAATGTTTAAAGATAAAAATTAATGCAGTCACTCTAGGGGCAGAGAAAGAAGTCAAGGAGCTTGCAGCTCAAATCCCATTACCTGCTGGTATCTTTGCTGAGTCGTCACAGGCTCTGACCAAGGGTCCTTGACATCTGCTTCAGCACATGGTGGAGATGCTTAGCTCTTACAAACAGACACTTTAGAGGAAACTTCTCGAGGGTTTGCAGCTTTGTCTCCGTTTAGCCATTTTCACTGCAACACCAACATCTAACATAGTATTGTTTCCCAGGAAAATAAAGAGTGAATTCTTCCTATTCCTCCTGTCCCAACCCTTCGACTCCCATCAGACTTTGAGCCTCCTACAAACCACTACTTCAGAAAAGCAGTGCTACAAACTGCTGATACCCACTTTTCAGTGGAAGTACAACAGCGACCTAGGACTGCTGATGGGGCACAGGTAATGATGGGTATCAAAAAGGATATGCCCAAGATGGAGCCTCTGCACCATTTCAGCCCTATTCCCCTATGAACAGAGCAGGTTCATCTACTCATGAAACACCTCTGCTGTTCAGCAGTGCAGACAGAGCCAACAACCCTGCTGAGCTGGCACAGACTGTGGGGTAAAGCAGCACAGACTGTGGGGTAAAGCAGCACAGAAGAGTTGGTGTGTGACAGACAGGCTGTCTCCTCCGCTCCTCGGTCACCATGTAGCACTGGGATGTTAGTGTGCCGATGTGGGTGGGTATGTGAGCATGCTCTTGATTGCCATTCCCTCCGAGGAAGGACAGCCTGGTTTATGCATAGCTCTGAATAAATTCCCTGCTAACCTCACAGCCATCTGCTATGGCAGTTGTACCTTCAAAACCAGCCAACCAGCTCAGCTGCCAAGAGTATGAACCAGAATCGGTGGCTTCTCAGAGTTCGGAGTATGGTGCAGAGGGCTGGTGCCAAAATAACTTGAAGTCAGGCAGTTTTCTTGGGGGCTTCCAAATGATCATTCTTTGCGCAGTGGGATTATAAGAAGAATGTAAGGCATCTGCAATGATATGCAAACCCAAGCAAAACTCCTCTGGTTTGGTTACAAATGCAAGTCTCAGGTTAGGTTCACAAAAGTTCACAGGTATCCTGGTAAACTTGAGATGGGCCTTTCATGAACCGAAACTGAATGCTGGGCAATTTAGAGCCTTCAAGCAATCCAGTAAAGTCAAGTTATGAGTGAGGAGGCAACAAATAAAGGGGCAGGTTCAAACAGGAGGAGGTGACTCTCCACATGGGAGAGCTGAGTTGTGGGACTCCTTGCAGCAGAATGTTGTGGATGGTAATTGTTTACAAGGGTTCAGCAGGCAGCTGGACAAATTCATGGAAGAGAAATCCCTTGGAGGTTTATAATTGAAATGAATACCACCAGCTTGAGAAGCTCCTGGATGTTTCATGGTTCAGGGAAAGGACTCAGAGCAAGGACTGTGCAAATAACAGAGCCATTCTTGTGTATTGTGCATTATTTCCTTGCCCAGTACCCATAGTGCATTCCAGGGTTCAAATGCGCCATCAAAAGAAGCGTGGCCAGCAGGTCGAGGGAGGCGATTCTGCCCCTCTACTCCGCTCTGGTGAGACCCCACCTGGAGTACTGCATCCAGCTCTGGAGCCCTCAGCACAAGAAGGACATGGAACTGTTGGAGTGGGTCCAGAGGAGGGCCACAAAAGTGATCCGAGGGCTGGAGCACCTCTCCTACGATGACAGACTGAGAGAGTTGGGGTTGTTCAGCCTGGAGAAGAGAAGGTCCCTGGGGAGACCTTATACCAGCCTTTCAATACTTGAAGGGGGCCTATAAGAAAGGTGGGGACAATTGTTTTAGCAAGGCCTGCTGTGACAGGACAAGGGGTAATGGTTTTAAACTAAAGGAGGGTAGATTTAAGCTGGATATCAGGAAGAAATTTTTTACAATGAGGGTGGTGAAGTGCTGGAATGGGTTGCCCAGAGAGGTAGTGGAGGCCCCATCCCTAGAAACATTCAAGGTCAGGTTGGATGGGGCTCTGAGCAACCTGATCTAGTTAAAGGTGTCCCTGCTTACTGCGGGGGGGTCCCTTCCAACCCAAAGCATTCTATGATTCTATGATTTATGATCTCAAATTTTACCGAAACAAGGAAGTTTAGGTTTCTAAATGCCCTTCCAATTCTGGAGAAGGGTGGCTCACCACCTCCCATGGAGACATTCCCTCAGTCCTTCCATGGCATTCACACAACAAGCTGATCAAGGAGGTGCTCTGCATGTGTCCATGTCCTCTAAACTTGGTGCTCAAAGGCACAGCTGAGCTATTACAGCTCAAGGAAGGACTGCACATGGGTTGAAGAGCAGGAATTGTCCTCTTGGGCAGTTTTGTCTCCAGCGGGCAGTTTTGTCTCCAGCAGGCAGTATAGAAGAGACATTGGCTTAAGCATCCATGAAAGAGATTTAATACAGACATTGTCCCTCACATTTGTGAGGGGATCAGAGCACGACACAGGCAGATACTGTGTTAAGCTGATGTGTGGTAGCTTATGAAGCCACCATAGCTCACTGGTAAATCTGACACTAGCTTCCCTTGCAGACAAATGTTCCCTCACATCAACTAGTTTGACTGACATCAGTGGAGCAGTGCCAACTTACACCAGCAGTACATCTGCTCCCACACCTTTACATAACTGTTCCTGACTTTCTCCTTTTTTTTTTCTCCCCACAGGTAAAAAGAAGCTGTGATTATCCGAGATTCATTTGAGAAATGCCACTGAAATTGGTGATATCATTATGATTATTACTAATATTTGCTACTGTTCATATTTTAAGCCCTTCAAACTCTTCCTTACATTGCTTTCAGAGTTGGGCTGTTTAACTCATCCCCAGTATAAAAGGCAAGAAAAAGAGCTTTATAAAAACATTAAACATGCTGCAAGACTTGGACCAAACCTGATTTACAGTCATTCTAGATGATCTAATAATGTACAGATCAGGTTCATGCAGCAGTGAGCAATTTGACGGTCAGACCAACGGTGTTTCAGAAAAGGGGAAAGTCATGAGGCAAGCAAAGGATGCTCTGTGGAAATAGAACACTTCACAGTGGGGCTGTATTTGCAAAAGCACTTTTCACATTCAACAATAATGTTTTTCTGCTTTAAAACATTTAAAACAATACTTATTGCAAATGCTGGACACCTTTACTATAGGCACCATGTTGACACCACCCTAGAGAAAATAACAATGGTTTGGCAGCCTGTGAAGCCTTTTAAAAATAGACTGTGAAGCCCCTGAGAAATCGGCTAGTTCTAAAAATAGGACTGGAGATGAGGGAGGAAAAAAAAAGGAAGCAAAAAAAAAAGCTTTCCTGATGCTAAAGCTCAGGGTCAGCTACAAAACGTGAGGTTCCTTCAAGGACATGCAATGAATTCATTGCAGTGCTCTGCAATGAATAAAGGCTTCCTCTCTGATTCCTTCCTGTGCTGCACTGGTCCCTCAATGAGGGGAGAAGAGAGAAAAAGGCATAATTTTAACAAATTCAAGCAGGTGCAATCTGGGGATTCCCTCCCTTCCTACCCCTGCCCAGCCCTTGATAAAAGCATCTCATAGAAGTGGTGTGGATCTATCTTTGCTTCTCCCACGGTCCTCTCCCTCTACACACACCCCTGCCTCTGTTCTCCAGTGCCAATGCTCCTTCACACAAAAAGGGATTTTATGAGCACATCCTTTCTGCACTGGCACAGAGACAGACCTCAGGAGGCTGAGAACATCACTGTAATAACCCAACTAATTTTAGGCAAGTGTCCCAGATTCTTGATTGTTCGTGATGCAGGAAGCTGGACATCCCATTTTCAATTTCCATGTCCAAGCATTAGGATAAGGCATGAGGCTTCTGCAGGATTTTAGACCCCCCCTTTTGGCCCACTGCAATGGTAATTTTTAGTATCATTCTGTCATATTTGTGAAATAAAACTGGAGCCCTCCGGTGGCCAAAACTGCACTGGTAACCTTGCTGGAGGCTAACCAGAGATGGTCTCCAAGTTAGCTGACCTCATTTACCTTGGCACCGGCCAACAAACAGTATGGAAAGGGCTCAACAGCTGAAGTTGGTGGGATATACCGGGGCAGGGAGCAGTCAGCGCAGACAGACGTGCGGACTGTGGACTCCCACAGGTTAAAATCCTGGCACATGTCAAATCTGCGATTTGCCCACAGATTACCCCTGGCCAGATTTCATCCTCATCACTAGTTGAGAAGACACCAATGGAAAGGGGGAGCCATTTAAAATGGCCATGGTCACTTGTTAGAAATAGCCTGTTCCATCTCTCACTTAGAGAGTTGCAGAGGAGGAAAAATCTAGCCTGACTTCTTGGCAGGCGTGCAATAGAAAGGCAAGCCACTGGTACAGGAGAGGTTGGACACCCCCAGAAAAGCCACTCTCTCACCTCAGAGAATAGTTACAAGCCTCCAGGGAATTATCTTCCTTTATGGTAGCCACAAAATTCAGCCAAATGAGGTTGTGCCTGTGCTTTTGGCAGCTGCTTTACAAACAACTGCTCGCTGTATATGCTTTGTTTACTGGAGCACTTACCTAAACGTACTTGTCCTTTCTCAAATACAGTACCATATTTACCAAGGAGTGGACTCAGCAGAAGCTGAGCCTCGCATGTGTGCCACTCCAGGTCATGGGGTCTCCTAATGGTGGCTCCTGAAGGTGCAACAGCAGTTCCTTTATGGCATTATCTTATTCCTGTGACCCTCCTTGCCAGATGCTGTCAGATGCAAAAGAAAGCAGGTTTGCTTGTCTAGGGTTTCTTTCCTTGAACTTTGATTACCCTAGTTTGGATTTTTTTGCCCAGAACTGCAAGAAAATCAAGTTACCTCTGGAGCCATGGAAGGGAAGTGCCACGCAGCGTCCCAACCTCCCGTGATCATTGGTGCCCTCCTCACAGGGTGGGCAGACTATGAGCAGCAGATCCAGGCTGCTCTGGGGTGCTCCAGCTGAAGGATGTCATGGCAGAGTCCTTCCTCACAGGCTGCTCCTCTGCAGGTCTACATAAACCTTGACCCTGCCTCAGCTCTCATTGCTCCTGGCAGAAACACTACAGAGGAACTGGAAGCTTCACCAAGCCCATAGCAAGCACTCCCAGGGGAAACACCAGTTCTTTTCTTCATCTGTACTACCTAACCCTGCAGACTTTGGGCAAGGACAGGGTGACTTCACCTCCTGGGCACACTGAGTGCCATTTACCTGCCTCTCCTCTTGAGACTTATTGCCTCTAGCATAACTTCATTTCAACAAAAATATCCCAAACTCTTAAAGCTGAAAACCAGTTAAGGATTTCACTGGTCAATTGTTTCACCTTGCAGCAGAGTGATCCTTCTCCACCAAGCCCACAGGCACCTGCGGTTCCCCACAGAGCTCCATCCCACCATTTCCCCACCCACTAATAGGTGCCGATAGCGAAGGAGTGCTCCATTCTGCAGAGCTTCCAGCCACGAGGATGATATTCCCAGCAAGCGCAGCAGACTGGCGCTCTTGGATATCAGAGAGAAGATTAACCTTTCAGCCCATGTTAGGCCTTCTCTCACAGATCTTCAAAATCAAGCTGAATGCATAGATGCAAAAAACGAACACAAAACATGTGAGCTGAATTATTTCCCAGAAATCTCACATTAAAATGGCATGTAGACAAGGGGAAAACAACAGAAAATAATGGAAAAACCTATAGAAATGCAGTTTTGCTGAGTTATGAAACCTGGTATGGCTTTTTGCAGATGAAATCCCAAACCATAAGAAGGTTGGTACAAAGTGTCACTTGTCCATTCTTTGCTTCTCCCCCACCACAGATATCTCAGTCCTCAGATATCTTCCGGATGCTGCAAAAACTGAGTGTTAAATTTAGGTGCTCTGCGAAAGTCCACAGCCCTAAGGACTCTAGAAACAGTGAGCAAAAGAAAGGGTTTTTTCCCCCCAACAGCCATAGCCACAAATGGCATTACAGTTATTCCTTCTATTCTGGGAGGGCTAACTTACCACAAAGACCCTTGGACAAGGAAAAAAAAAAAATCTTTCACTCTGCCACAAGCAATCAGCAGAACGGAAGGGGAGTCTGCGTTTGGAAGAACTCAAGGAAGCATTTGGCACAGTTTTTAAGACAACAGCAGAAGAGCAAACAGGTGGGGAATAAGAGGAAAAGATGGAAGAAATTTTGAAGATTACAAAAGCACAGCTGGAGAAACTTCCTGTGGGTGAAAAAGTACCACAATTGGCTAGAAAAAAAAATGTTCAGGATATAAGGCATTTATATCCTGCTTTGAGATCAAAAAGGCAGTGAGGAGAAATGAACATAATTTAACCAAGAGAGCAATTAAAGTGTCTTCAAATACCTTAAAACAAACTGTCTCACTGCAAACTGGAGTTACTCCTGTTCTAAAAGGCAGCATTTACTACAATCTAAGACAATAAGTCACTGTTTTAAAAAGAACAGCTTGTTCACCATGCATGGAGCCAAAGTCAGTCCAGTTTAATGACTTGCAGTACATGAGCTCTAGAGACTTCTGGCTGCATTATTCAACATTGATATACAGCCCTTGGAAGAGCAGAAACAAGACCTCATGCCAGCAGCATACAGATGATATTCAGGTGGGCAGGTACGATGACACTGAGAAACAGATAAGCAATCACTCAGGAGATCCTTGTCAGCAGGACCAAGGGAAAAGGAGCGTCTGCCTGACCTTGGTTGGGAAGGAAGGTCATGTTAACTTACTATCCATCCCAGTGCATGGCCGTTCAGCATGGAATCCTCCAGCTGCATATGACCAGGCTCACTGGAGAGGAGCCGAGGGGTGGCAG
>WAAD01022220.1:0-15939 GCA_013389945.1 Fregata magnificens | reverse complement strand
AATGGCAGGAAGATATGCCAGAGGAGGTTTAGGTTGGATGTTAGGAAAAGGTTTTTCACCCAGAGGGTGGTGGAGCACTGGAACAGGCTCCCCAGGGAGGCAGTCACGGCACCAAACCTGACAATATTCAAGAAGCATTTAGACAACCTCCTCAGACATATGGTGTGAATTTTGGGGTTGTCCTATACAGGGTCAGGAGTCGGATTCAATGATCCTTGTGGGTCCCTTCCAACTCAGGACATCCTATGATTCTATGAATTTTTTTTTTAATATTTCAGAATGGAAAACCTGTTCAAGTACTGTTTTTTTGTATGTGCCTTTTTCATAGAACAAAGGCTTAATTCTTACATCAGAGTACATCAAGCAATGTCTCTGATGCCACTAAAACACATAGTTTAATGTAATTGCAAAGTAGACTAAGAGAAGCAGAGGGCATACATTAGTAGAAATAGCTATTGGGAGCAGCCAAAATGATAGAACACCTTAAAGGTAATTGTAAGGGAAATGAATCCATGTTAGAAGTAAAATACTTAAAGTATTCCCTGGTGTGAAAGTCCTCTTCAGTTGTAATGGTGCTAGCAAGTGCTCCTGTAGTACTTCCTTATACTGTATATTTTCTACCGTCAGATAAGATAAATGGAAATGTCTCTTTGTTCATTGACAGTATTGTCCCTTCTGACTGAAACATTTTATTCAAGCCTGAAATTTTAACCCTGCTGACATGAAATCATAGTTTTCTGTCATCATGTCAGTGACCCACATTGATGTTATAAGTGTTATAGAATAGCAGCACCTGAGTTCTAGTTTTTGTAAAATAAACCTTTGTGGAAATTGGGCCAACAGCATAAATTTAGCACAGACCTTACTGCTAATGCTATATCTGAAAAATGCTTATCTTGAAAGCATACTGCATGCCACTGACAAGCCATGCGATACCTGGAAGGATTCATTTTTTTGGTAACCCACTTCCAGTATAGCAACATGATGCGAAAGGATGCTCTGGGGAAATTTATTTACATTTTAAAATAATTCATCTTTAACAATTTAAATGACATGCTTTATAGAGTTATATTATATTTAGTCATAAAGAAAATTATCCAGGGCCTCATGTACTTGGCAAATTGTGACGATGATTTTGCTTCCTTTGGTCATGTGGAGTAGATCTTACACAAGTAAACATTTCAGCGAAGCCCAGAGTTGTTACTCAAATGAGTCGGATACTTTGAATGCAGGCAAGATTGGAAAGATCATAAAGACCTAATTCTATATTTTTCTTCAAGCACAGACTGTCAAGGTTCAAATTCCTAACTTCTGTTCCCTGTTCCCCTGTGTCTTGTAGCAAACAGTATTTTACCTTCTGCACACTGAAGTGCATGTTCATAGCAATTAACAACTGTAGTGACATTTTAAAAATCCTACACTAAGAGAGTTAATTATGTGCTCCTTATTTACCTATGTATTAGTATGAGCCAGTTCTCTTACAGAAAGATGTGTTTTGTATTTAGCTTCCTCCTTTACTCTTTGTCAAAAACTCTTCTCTACTGCTAAAACAATTAGCTTGTTGTGGTATCATTTGCAATTCAGGTGACATTCTTGCAGAAATGCTGCATTTCTACAGTGCCTAGTATATCTATTTAATACATTATTGGTAGTGAAGTTCTGACAACTTAAGAATGAAATAAGTATGAAAAACAAATATCCTATTTTTATAATGTTCTGTTTGCTTTCTTACTCCAAGTGTAATGTTTCCTCATCACAAGCATCAGGAATAGACACATGCGGAATTAATCTACTCAAAACTGCAAACGTATTCACATCCACAGCAACAGAGGAATGGCAAAATGATAACTCCCCTATATATTTTCTGGTTTAAATTCTGAATTTTGTTAGCCTGTGTCCTGAGCCGAAGTGACCCTGAGCTCCTACTGAATGGGAGACCCTTACTACTTTAGCTGTTGCTGCTGCTTGGAGAATCATCCCAAAGCTGGAATGTGGCCTGTGAGTTTTCCTAATGGAGCAAACCGTATGCATCCCTCTCCATTTTCCTGCACCAGTCAGTAGTCTATCAGCAGCTGACTTTGTTCACTCTTTAAAGGGCTGGACAAAATTTGCCTAAATAGACTATACCCTGAGAGAAAAATAATGAGAATCTTAGGGTAAAAGGGGTAGGAAAACCAGACCAATCTTTGGCTGGTGTAAATTCGTGGAGCTCTACTGCCGTCCATGGGTACAATTATTCAGATAAAATAAATAGAATGGTTCCTCTGCTTTTCCCAACTGAACATCTGGTCCATGATTTTGTTTTGAAAGAGGAGTGACTGGCTAATGATGATTTTTTTATTACCAGTTTTCTTGGTGATTTTTAAAACAAGGTTAGGCTGAAATAATGATAGTAACTGCTTTTAAAAGTTACTCTGTACAGATAAGTACACTTTGCATTAGAACTAGTTAAATTACAAACAAATAGCAAAACGATCAAACAAACAAAAATTCCAGGTAGGTCTAACCTCTCTGTGTATGTAATCTTACAAATTTGTTTATCTAAATATGCAGGGTAGGATAACCAAGACTGGGTTAACAGCAGCCCTGTGAGAAGAGGGACTGACAAGCAAAGGACCTGGAATGAGGTAAACACAAAATCAACAAGATAGAGCTTAAGCAGGACGACCTCCAGCATTTCCATGTAAGCAAGGAAGTGCCTTTTTGGGGGGACCCCACCCCATCAGACCCTCTCTGGGAAATCAGCGTGCTGTGGTGCCTCTCTGAAGCGCCTGTACATTAATGCACACAGCATGGGGAATAAACATGAGGAGATCTGTGTGTACTTGTAGGGCTACAATCCTGTTGGGATCATGGAGGCTTAGTGGGATGGCTCACATGACTGGAGGGTTGGAATGGAGGGATACAGGCTCTTCAGGAGGGACAGGCCAGGAAGATGAGGGGAAGCTGGTCTTTATGGGAAAGAACAGCTGGAATGCATTGAGCTCTGCCTCGGGATTGATTATGAACCGACTGAAAGCTTATAGGTAAGGATTAAAAAGCAGATCAATATGGGTGACATTGTAGTGTCTGCAAAAGGCCACCTGATCAGGAAGAATGAGTGCACACGGCCTTCTACAAACAGCTATGAGGAGGCTCCTATTCACAGGCCCTGGTCCTCATGGGGGACTTCAGCCACCCTGGTATCTGCTCGAGGAACAACACAGCAGGGTATAAACAATCAAGGAAGTTCCTGGAGAGAATCGATGACAACTTCCTGAGCCAAGTGATAGAGGAGCCAATAAGGAGAGGTGCTCTGCTGGATCTCATACTCACAAAGAAGGGGTCACTGGAGGTGCAAAGGTTGAAGGCAGCCTTGGCTGCAGTGACCATGAGATGGCAGAGTTCAGGATTCTGGGGGGACGGAGCAGGGCAAAAAACAAGACCACAACCCTAGACTTCAGAGAGCAATCCTTGGCCTCTTTAAGGGTCTGCTTGGAAGAGTCCCATGGGGTAAGGCCCTGGAGGGAAGAGGGGCCTAAGAAAAAAAAAAAAAAGCTAACCTCCTCCAAGTACTGTCAGGGTGACTGAACACTGGAACAGGTTGCCCTGAGAGACTGAATATCTCCGTTCTTGGAACTATTCAAAAGCCATCTAGACATGGTCTAGGTGCCACTTCTTAAGCAGTGGGGTTAGATAAGATGACCTCCAGAGGTCCCTTCTAACCTCAGTCATTTAGTGCTTCTGCAATTCTGAGATTCTGTGAACTGACATAAAGATTAAGGAACAGTTTACTTGACCTACATTTTAAAATATACTTAAGATATATTTACTAAGACAAATATTGGTCTTATTTAAAATGACCACACTATTCCCTTCCAACCTATCCTGTAATCCTATATTTGATATTTGGGTAGTTTTATGCTAAGAATTAGTAGCCATTTCTAAAAGATAAAAATGTATCCATAATGAGTAGCATCTAGACAAAGCGATCTATTCTGTTATTAAGAGAAGTTATCTTCCAAATGAAATTGAAGCAGGGAGATAATCAGAAGGTGGGACTACAGCTGTGTTTGGTATATGGCTAATCAAAGAAAGAAATTGTTTGCTTTGATTCTCATCCTATTGTCCTGCGAAGAATTAACCCGAGCAGCTGACAGTCTAAGCATTACCTTGTGAATATGGAAATCAAGGAAAAAGAAAAATGCAAAATCACCATGGCACAATTACAACTTCCCCTGAAGAATGGAGTAACCTAAATAACAATTTATTTCCTAAATGTAGGTTTCAAGGTTAAAAAAAAAAAAAGATTTACAGCTTGGCAGATTTATCAGTGCTCTTTGTTATCAGCACATGGTCAAGATTTATCACGTGTGTAAAAATTCTCCTTTAAATCATGCAAAGCTTCTCTTCCTGGTAAAAGTAATTCCAGAAACTTCACACTAGTAGCAACGAATACCTCTGTCCCACTTCTACACAGTGGACATATGAATAGATACTGATAAAGCCAATATGAACTCTTCTGCTAATCCTTCCTGAGGCATCATGTTTTTATTGTTCAAACTGGAACTGTGCCGTCTCCTAGCTACCAGTCTCTGTTATTCTCTGTGTTGTGCATATGCATATGTGTGTTTGTATATGTATATAAATATAAAAGTAAACCATAGAAGAAACTAGGACTAACTGTTCCAAGGACTAAATGTTCCAAAACTCCTTGGCAGTCAGTAGACCAGAATCTCTGTGCTTTTTTTTTCATTATTCTTTTAAGAAAAGAAATAGGATGTTTAAAAGCAAACAATTTCCCTGACTGGAGAATATGATCCCTTTTCCAAGGTGTGGCAGAGAAATGGATAGATGTCTGTAAAACCTATTTTTGGACACTCAGACACTGGTGTAAAAGCTCTATGTACAAGTGATGCTCTGAAAGGTACAGAACTATATGTCCAGATGGAAATTAGGGCCCTGATGCAGACAGACTAGCAAGATTTTAAGCGGAGGCAGCTCCATAATGTCATGCACTCTGTTCTATAAACTATATTGGTTTTGCATTTTTCTCATCAAATACGTATCTGATTTTTTTCCAGTAGGTCAATAGATGATTAAGCCTGTATCTGACATGAAAGAAGACAATATCTAATGAAATACTCAGCGTAAGATCTGTAATAGGGGGATTCATCCAGCCTGAACTCCTGGCCACAATATACCTGTCGGGGTCCTGAGGACACTACTAGGCCTTACTGGCCCTGACCAGTACACGACTGCCAACAAAATTTGCAGGTTTTTGAGTGACTACAAAGAAAGTTCTGGCTCCTTAACTGTTCCATAACTTTTCTGGTGGGCCAGAGACCATCCATAATAGGGAGAGAAGAAACTGGGATCTGACAGGGGAGTGAATGACTGCAGATTTGGGCTCTGTTTGTGGTCTGAGATTGAAAAGAGGTTAAGGCGGCGGCCTAAGGAAGTTACCCATGTGCTCTCTGTTCATAGTGCAGACTGTGCTCATGGCTGGGCTCAAAGTATTATACACGTCAGTAGTATAGGCTCCTAATTTATGTGATGTTGAATTGTTACTCTCCCACAACCCCGAAGCCCTCAGTTACTGCACCCACAGGGTCGGCTTCCCCCGCTGGAGAGGCCACTCCCAGCTCAGTGGCTGCTCCCCCAGCAACTGGGGCGGCTGGGGCCCAGCTGCAACATGGCCAGGGCAGCTCCTCCAGCTGCTGCCTGCTGCTCCGGGGCGGGGGCTTGGAGCAAGCGCCAGCCCATCTCTTCCCAATCACCTTCCCTTCGCCCTTGTGGATCCCCTTGGACTCTATTTCCCGCCCGTGTGCCCAGCAGCACCAGGTGCTCCTCAACTGGCGGAGGTTTTGGCAGGCAACGGGGCGCTCACACAGGTGTTGGAGCCAGCTGGGTGGTTCATGGCGTTCGCCCTACATGGGGCACCCTGCAGCCCCCCACTACCACAGCCTGCCAGGTGTGCCCAGCGGTGTGGGAAGGCAGTCTGCATCAGGGTGGTTCAGAAGCAGCTCATGAAGGCCCAGCTGCAAGTTGCCCCAGAAAGGAGCTGCTGGCTCTCTGCTGGTGATGTTTGTGAGGTGAGTTTAATTTAGGCACCCAAGCTGTGCTGATGCTGTATGTAAGCCATACGGACAGGCAGGCCAGGACTAAACAGTGGGTTTGGACCCATATGGAGTATGGAGGTAAAAATCAGCAGCCTGTAGAAGGTCTGTGGAGCAGAATGTGCTCTGGTCAGGGCGACTGCGGCACACTGCCCTAGACCTGAACATTTTCCTCCTCATATGCATGTTGAGCTTCCTTAGGAAGTAAGCGGGGAATTGCTCTTTCCTTCATTTATGGGCAGAAGAATTCATGACCAGTGTAACTGTACTTTTTTTTTTTTGGCTAGAAAACCTAATAAACCTGCTGCAGTAGGCCAAGAGGAGCTCCTGAGGGCAGCTCCTGAGGGTGGTTCCTGAAAGACCCAAACCATTTCTCTCTCAGCAGTGTTGTTAGAAGTCACCCATCACGCTGTGAAACCTCTAAGGGGCTTAATACACAATAGACAGAGAAAAGTCCTGCTGTAAGATCCGTTTTCATGCTTTTTGCAATAACGCAGAGAACTGCTAAACATTGCAGATGTCTCTGAGCTAACTATCTATTTGTCAGGGATGAAATTGTGACTTTTCAGTACCTCCACCTCCATTAACATGCTTCCAAGAGAAGCAGAGCTTGAAAAATGTGTTAAACATTTTTTGCTGCACCATAAAATGTCTTAGCTCCCATTTAATTTTATCCCTGATTATTTACAACAAAATGACTTTCATCTGCCTATACATCCTTACCTGGTACATTCTTTTTCCAAATTGCTTTATTAATCCTTAGTTATTATTAATTAGAAATGGCACAAACAGCACAATTATTTCCTTAACTCTGGCCGACAGCTGGCTTTAATAGACTACAAAGCATGACTTTCGTTTCTGGAATTTATTTTTCTCCTGCATTAACAATGTCACATGGTTGAAAACGGTGAAAAGGGAGAAGAAATATTTCCGAGTGTCATTTTTAAATGTAGAGAGACAATGTTTTATTATAGCTATAATGAATTGAAACTCATGGTATGTTCTTAAATAATGCAGGCAGGCAAAGCAGCTAGCAGCTTTGTATTCACAATTATTCAGGTTTTTTTTTTTAATTTTTCATAGTCCCTCCCTTAGGTATGAGTTTACTCGTTTGTTACCAGTAACATTGGTCCCTCTCTGCCGTGTTTGTGGGACCAACAGATTATATCATGTGTGAAACAAATCACATAAATTTCCTGCAATGACAATTAATCAGACAGAATGTTTACATTTAACAGCGCAAGATCTTGGTAATTGCTTGGCTCAGGAAGAGCATGATTTTTCCCTGGATTAGTGCATCCTTTTCATGCACTTGCTGACCATGCTTCTTGGACTTCTTTTAGCCACCTGCCAGAAGTCTTATTGGTGGTATAAAATGCATGTGAATAACATTGAGTACCAGGGATGGAAGTGCTTTCAGCTTCTACATCTAAATAGTAAGCAGAAGAGTGGAGAAACGCTGATAACGCTGAAAGTGTTTGAAATCTTTGCATTTTGCGCATATCACACAACAAATTTTTTTTCTGAAAAACTTTGTTATTACTTTTAGTGATCTGCTCCATCTAATCTGTTAGCCCATGGAGTAAAAGTGTGACTGGTTTCCCAGCTGATATTACCCTACTCTCATGTGGGCCATAGATCCTGCTCCAAAACACAGAATAATTAAAGAATTCCAATCTTCTTCTCTGTCCAAGCTTTTACAGAGACTGCTTTGAAAATTTGAGAACACTACTTACTTCTGATTTAAAGAAATTCTTTATAATTGGATCTGGAGTTTTGCTAATATTATCAGGACAAAGGATATAAAATTGTACAAAATAGAAAACCTATCATTTACAGAGATATGAATTTACAATGTAAATGTAAGAAATATGGCCCAAGGACTATAAAAATGTTCTGATGAAAGAATCATAATGGAATCTTTTATAAAAGGGGTTTGTGTTATTGACATCTTCTTAAACATTTACATGAGCGTGCAGGGAAAGGAAGATGAGGAATTGCATATAGACAAGGCCATAAGTTAAAAGTAAAAGAGACCTGATGCGTAGCATTCAGGAAAACTGAGAAAACACAGTAGAAAAAGAAACATATGACTGAAGTGAGGTCTGATGAATAACCAAGGCATAGGAACTTGCTGTTGAAACTTGTATTTCTTTTAGACAAGGAAACTTAATTTTTTAGAATAGTTTTTAATAAATTTCCCACTTCATTAATTCTTAACTAAGCTAATAATTTCTATAATATTTGTTCAAGAAGCAGGGTTTCACATCTAAGGCTAGAAAAAAAAGTCTAGCTTTGCCCCCAACTCCTTGTGTGACCTTGAACAATTTGATTTTCTCTGGATTTAAGCTTTTGATTCCTAATGTGTACAGAGGCACATCCTTATCTCAGTGATACGGTGAAGATGTTATTGTTCGTGATTTGTTGAAATGCTATAATCATGGGATACATGTGCCAATACAGCTCACTTTGTGGGTGGATAAATACTATTTGTATATTTATAAAAATTGAAAGTGGTATTCTTTTTCTTCCCACTCTTTGATCAACTTTGTTTTTACATTCTTGGAAAAGTAATACCTATAATCAAATCTCAGCTTCTCTCTTCTACCTACAAGTCCTTATACAGACTACCATTCGCAGAACTCAATGGTATAGCTGGAGTACCCAAACATTTCATCCTCCCAACACTCGTCATTTTATTTTATATGTTTTGAATTGTGGTTTTGTATGTTCTGAAATGTATGCTGCAGATTGAGAGTTCCTACTATAAGCACCTAGTCTTTGAGCAAGGCATAGACACTCATGGGCTAAAGATTAGTTACTTAATGTAACAGTATTTCATCGTAACACATTTATGTGTATTCTGTACTTTTTGGCTCCATTTTTGGCTCTTTAAAATGGGTCTAAAAACATTTACTTACACCTTGGATGGAGTTCTTGAGACTAAATTTGTTGTGGTAGTTTTTGAATCTGGAAAGCACCAAGTGTTATGAGAGGAAGGTAGAATCAGGGGAACTACAGCTACATGTAAAATTCCTTCTCAGTACATGCAATTCCTATTTTTGCACTCGGAATGAGCTCGGCACTTTCAACCAATTACTGCTGAGACAAAAACTTGGACAAGTTTTTTTTTCCAGTTTTATTAAATCAACTCAAGCTATATAGAAGAAAAAAATCTTCTTTCTACATACTGCATTGTGCTGCACACTGTAAACTGTCAGAAACACTTAACTTCATGCTGAAAATGTTTTATATCTACTCTGTCTCTCTCTTGATATTTTCTATTGTGAAAAAGAAAGGACAAGTAAGGCAGTTGAAGGTTATCCTCACACCACACAAAAAAAAGAAAAGAAAAGAATAATCTTTTCAATTATAAATAGTGAGTTCTATGAAACAGCTGCAACACTTTTCTGAATTCTTTGTTTCTGACTGCTTTCCCTTCATGCCTTGAGCAACCAAAAGGATTAATACTGGGTAGTTATTTAAATATAGTTACTTGCTAAAAATCCTTTGCCAAGATCAGAGAAAAGGGATTAGGATTAAACTGTTCTAATCAAAAGTAGTGTGAGTTGTTTTGTTTTGGTTTATTTTTTCTGATAGGGACTCTTGCTTCAAGAAACAAGTATTAACGCTGTAGAGACTGCAGCATTGTATAGTGTGTATGTCTCAGTGCCAATAAATATCTTCCTTACTAAATACAGAGAAAGGTTTTTACTTGTCACCTTTGTCTATAGATGCCCAGTGGATGTATTAAGGGATATTAAGGATAGTATGAAAATACCATATTTTAAACTAACATTAACACTATGTGTGTTTCTATTTTTGCCAGTTTGTAGAATTGCTTTTGCTTGTATGACTTCCCTACAGAAGTCACACACAGAAAATGTATGACTCTAGCTTCAATTAGAACTCATCCTTGGTGTGACTGCAATTGTAATAATAATAACAACTGAAATGTTTTCCTGTCATATTTACTTCCCTTCTGTAGCAGATGAGGTACAATAAAATAGTATATACAAAAGATGTCAATGTACAGATGGCTTCTTAAGAACACACTGTCTCTTTGGGTTTTCATTTCCATTATTTTATACTGTATTTTCTTTTTTTTGGAAAATGAGCGCTAGTGAATCTTTTCTGACATAATGATTCTTATTGTATTTAAATTACAGCTGGTATTTAGCTAATGTGCGCATGGGTGTGAAAACATATTTTTTAATGAGGCGTAATGGATATTTTAATGAAAAATAACGTGGCATATTGGTCTAAGCCAAACTTTAGAATGATACAGAGCAAGTTGCAGGGGTCATGGTAGGTTGATAGCTTTTTTTCAACTGAACTAGTTGAACTGGTACAGGGTATCAGGTATTTCCCATTCCTCTGCAGCATAGAAATTGGGAACAAACCAGTATTTCTGGAACAGAGATTTTTGTTGCCTGGCTACCAAAAGGCCATCTCCATCTCGTGCTTCCTGAAAGAGGTGTTACTCTTTTGTATGGTATTGCACCCACAGAGTTAGAGGTTAAGGATGTTTCAGGCAGCACTTCTACACTTGGAGAGGAGAGAAAGGGTCCTCTTGCAGATTACCTTTAATTATTCTATTGGCTATTTATAATCATTAGAATGAGCAGGTCAGTGGAAGAAAGAACACTGTACTGGTTTGGGGAGCTGAGGTGTTCTCAACTGAGTCCATAGAGTGAGGAAGATCCTGACTGATTTGGTACTAGGAAATAGTTACTGCTGATGTGGTCTAGGAGAGAAGTGCTTCGTCCAGTGGTAGGAAATTGGCTGAGAGGGCAGAATTGGTGGAAGCTAGCTGTAAGTATTTGTGTTGAGCATTATCTACAGGAATGAGAGAAACTATCCAAAATGCAGCTCTGTGTTGTTCTTCCTTAATTTAATAATTTGTGTGACTGTAAGCCTGGGTGAGTATACTATTAAATGTATCCTTCCTTTCAGAAATTAATTGTAATCTCATTGAAGGTAAATAAGAAATACAGTCCATCATGTTGCAAAACATCTTCTAGTAGTAGATGAAGACTGGCTCAGCTGGTGTGGGAACATTGATTGTTGGGATCACTGTTGATGAGGAAACAGATTGGAAAGGGGGTTTGGAAAATATTTCTACAGTCCCTTTCAGCAGTGAGCCCTCAGTAGGTTGGAGATAATTTAGATGTTAATCTCTGGGGGACAGTAACTGCCTCTTTCACAGTGTGTGTCTACAATTCACAACATATATGAATCAGAATCATGACCGGGCAGCATTAGCAGTAGTACAAGCAGCAATAATAATGTTGTTTAGCTGTCCATTTCATCCTGTGATGGTTAACTAAAGTTCAGGGCCTTTTAATAGTTTCAGTTAGGTGGAGAAATTGATAACAGAGGTTTTTAGCCAGTCTTATTTACTTACAGAAAAATACACAAGCTTTGTTTCCATGAAACAGGAAGTTTCAAACAGGAAACTATTTGCATTTTGCTCTAAAGTTTTGTTCTAGTGTTTTTCATGTGTGTTTTCTTGGGCTCTTTTTTTTCTGCTTTTCTACTGTTTCTCTCACAGAGACTTGTGCAAGCCCAGCTCTTACCTGTGATGCTTGGGGGATTGCCTGGATCCCTGGGAAGTCTCGTTACTAACTTAGTTTTCAGGAGAGGCCCTAGTTACTGTTGCTCTAAAGATCCCCTTTCTAAAAATTTGTGTCCTGACCTCACATTTTCCCTCTGTCAGCATGATAGGAAAAAGACTCCAGCTTCTGGTTTTCAGATACATGCTGCTCGATTCTGTTCAATTGGAGTCTGAACAGATTGTTTTATTTGCGCCAACTCTGTGGATTTAGTGTACCTTCAGCTTGAATGATTTCACAGTGATTTTCTTGCCCCAACACCATCTAGGTTTAGCACTGAAACAAAATAAAGATTTATGTAACAACACTGAAGGTACAAACCTGAAAAGTCAAGTTTAGAAACAGAAGAAATTAAAATACTTAGTAGCTGGATATCTCTCCAGTTGCTTAACCTCTCATCTGAAACCCCAGGCTTACTTCCACCCTTTAAACCAGTGTTTGTAACAAAACACGTTTTTACCTTTGCCCTCTGCTCTGAATAATCTTTCCAAGCATTTCTTACATAGGCTCCTTTGGAGATAGGTTTTGGGATATAAATGCAATTGCCTTTAATTGTTCTTTGGGAAGCCATGTGCTCTGGTTTTGGGTTTCCTGTCAGTCCTACTGGGCTAACTGCTCACAAACAATATAGAGACTTCTGTTTATACTTAGATGTACTTAACATGCATAAGTGGTCACTTGATATTTTTATATGTTCTGTATCTCAACGTCTCTGGAACTGCACTGGCACATGCCATATTATTAACATAATTGGCTGGCCCTGTTAGTGGTGTGTTGTCTGGTCAGGATATGAAGAGAAAATCTACCTTTCCCAGCTTTTACTGCAAGTTCATGTCATATAAACTGACATTGTGTTTGCTATATTATGCTTCATGTCAGATAATGGCTTCTTGTGATTGTCCGAAATGAAGGATGATACCCTAATCTGCCACTACAACCAATACTATTCTTCCTCCTCCTTTGCATATAGTACAGTTCATAACTAAATTAAGTAGATAAGGTGTCAAAATCTATTATACTTGCATTTGTAGACAGGGTTCACACAGACCAGCTCTTGCTGAGCCTTTACTTCCTGTTGTGCTCTATGCTTTTCCTCAACTGTAAAAAGGCAAAAAAAAAGGAGTCCAGTGTTTATCTAAAATAAGTTTCATCTGCCTCATGCTTACACTGTCTGCCACAGTCTCCCATTTTTTGAATAGTTGGGGTGGTGCTCTACATGTGTAAAAATTCTCCTTGAGAAATACCTAGGATATAGTGTAGCTGCTTTGGACTTTCTTTGACAAAATAGCTGATCTCATAATGCATAGAAGAAGATGTCTCAGGCTGACCTTTAATGGGAACAAAGAGATCTATGAAAGGCTTTTCCTTTGGTCCAGCTGTTAGACCTTTGTATGCATTATTAACAGGAAGGTACATCTCTTTGGTCTTCTGGCTTGTGCATACACTTTCACTGACATTTTTAGAAATTAATTAAATCTATTTTTATACTGAGCATATTCTGGGTATTGAAAAATGCTTTTTTTCATTTTTCATTTTCATCATCGTACAGATGTTTGAGTTTTAGTGCCTTTTTACTTGGAGCCAGATGGAACCTGTCCAAGACACAACTAGTCCTGCACCTGACTGTTCTTACATTGTCAAAAACATCAGTAGCTCAAGGTCCTTCGAGAGCATACACTGCTGGATTTTCTGACTTCCTGGTGGTCTGTTTTCTTTGTGTGGTCTGTGCCTAAAGAAAATGTTACTTTTTCTTCTCTGGTAATGGAAACATGTAGGTTCTTACTATCAACTGTAGTTGTGTGATTTTTCTGATATTTAATTGTGGGACTTATAGATTAGGTAAGATGAGAAACTTTCCTATGGTGCAGCGTTCCCCAGTTACTGAATAGGTCCAAAGTGGCTGCCAATAACTCTAGAGAATGTTTATATCAATGAGCTCTGAAAATGTTCAGTTCAGTGCAGGTCAGACTGACAGATTGTCTTTTTCATAACTCAGCAAGGATTTGGGATTTTAAAACAGCCTAGGTGCATAAAAATATTCAGTAGTCTAGCTGACACCTTCAGGTTTGTTTTTCTTCTCTTTTAGCCATACCAAAGACGTATCAGGAATGACGAGTTCTCAAGAGGGTACCCTCAAGAGGGTACCCAGTGTGTTCAGGTCTCACTGAAACTGAACAGATGCTTTTCAGCTTTGTTGAAGCTAGGTTCCTAGGAAATTCATTAGCATTTTACATGAAAATCCCTTGGCTTTAGAGTTGTATCCAGGTGACAGTGGCAAACAATGGGGAATGTAGTCTTTGTTTTGCACGACTTACTTATTTCCTTGTTTATTTAAAGCTATATTTTCCTTTTCAGGTTTTCTGTGCATTGATGGCTACAGTCCTGTGAGCTTCTCCCATTGTGGATTGCAGGTAGATTGTATGCGAGAGGGTTATGAGAAAACGTGGTGCGAGAGCTTAGTGCTGGGTCTCAGACCTTTGGAAGCTCTATTTTGCAGAGATTTTTAACTGCCGAGCATCGGATTCCTGTTGAATGCTCAATGGAACTTAGTAGCTTGTACATCCATTTCCTTATTTCTCCACAACATGATCTTAAATGTTCAGATACATATGGCAGTCCAGGTCAGGCCCAAAGGGACTGATCATTGTTGAGAGGAGTAAATCATGAGATAGTCAATTTTCTGGAGAAAGTGGCAGAGCTCTGGCAATGGGGAATACTCTGAAGCTTTGAAAGCTTGTTCTGAAGTGACAGAATCAATGACCATGACATAGATTTGAATGCTTTCCTATTAGGCAGTCAGACCTGTTGCTAGAGTACCAAGGGATCATCTTAGCTAATCACTGGCATTACCCGTGACAGGAGTCTGTGAGGCCATAAATAACTTACCCAAGCTATTTATGTGGGAAATGTTGTCAGATGGAGTTGTTCTTTTAATGTTTCATGCAGACTCAGATTACTCCTTACCAGAGCACCAGAAATTCAGACAGAGCAGGATGTCGAGGTCTGGGAAACCATTCTCACTGTTGAGGCAAGTTTTAGTCCCTTTGCCAAATGCTGCTCCCAGTAACATGGTAAAAACCAGAAGGAATTGGGGAAAACAGATTGGACCTCTCCTGAATGGTTTAAAAATACCATAATGCATTAAATGGTGTCTGAATGGTGTCTGACCTGCAGTGCAACCCAAAAGCAATGCTACGTCTTCATCTCATCATGATGAATATACATTGCAGCTGATCTGCACAGATGTATCAGGTCCAGTGCTTACTGGCATTGTTGGATTTAGTGTACCTGCCCAGATCAGCTACTCCACTGTATGTGTACATATATATAAAGTGAATTCCCCTCCCCAGCCTGTGCCTGAAGGCCCGATGGGATGCCTGGGTAATGGGATGAGGGACCAATGGGCTGCCTCATGTAACCAAACCAATGCATAGAACCTGCCAGACTCTTCTCTGAAGGGTGGGGAGAAGGTGCATGCTAGATGAATTATTCTGGTGGCTGTAGCTTGCTGCCACGCAGTATCTTTCCTGAGAGCCCTGTGGAGCTTCACCTGCTATGGAGAAAGATGGCCTGGTGGACTACCAGATGGATGCACAAACATGTTATGGAAAATACACACACTAATCTGTATTCATATGAAATGCACAAACTTAAAAAAAAAAAAATCTAACATCTTACTCCCACAGAAACAGGATTTTGTAAAACTAACATTTTGAATTTATATGATTTACAACAGAATGATAATGTTACAGTAATAGGAAAAAAGGAAAAAAATGTTGCATACTATTTAACTAAAACAAGTTAAAATTACTCTAGGAACACCATTGGATAGATTCCCAGTTGGGTTATATTGTTTAGTTCTATTGATTTGAGTGGAATTATTCCATTATAAACTGAGTGAATAATTCACTAGGATTTAATTTGTGCACTAAAATCAACACACAGAGAAATTATCAGAGTTATGTTCAACATTTTGCTGCAGTCATCCATAAGCCTGTGTAGAATTAGGAAGGTAGGGCTAGGTAAGAAGATTTCCTTTGACATCATTAAAGCTACATCTGTGCAGCACAGAATTTAGTCCATATATTCACTCCACATTTAAAACTAGATCTGGGTCATTCAAATCTCGTTATCTTCTTCTTTACAGAGATTTTGCAATAGATTCCTGAAGTGCTAGCATCCTATCTTTATCAAGTCACATTTAAAAAAACCCAAAAGCCACAATA
>WAAD01022196.1:24788-57063 GCA_013389945.1 Fregata magnificens | reverse complement strand
TTCAGCCATCTCCAGCAAAGCAGGGCTCCATCACATGTCATGTTTACTAGGGAAGACAAATGCCATCACTCCGAACGTCCCCCCCTTCCTTCTTCTTCCCCCAGCTTTATATGGTAAGCATGATGTCATATGGTGTGGAATACCCCTTTGGTCAGTTGGGGCCAGCTGTCCCAGCTGTGTCCCCTCCCGACTTCTTGTGCACCCCCAGCCTACTCGCTGGTGGGGTGGGGTGAGAAGCAGAAAAGGCCTTGACTCTGTGTAAGCGCTGCTCAGCAGTAACTAAAGCATCCCTGTATTATCAACACTGTTTTTAGCACAAATCCAAACCATAGCCCCATGCTAGCTACTATGAAGAAAATTAACTCTACTGCAGCCAAAACCAGCACAGTATCTGAGAATATAAAGGAGATGAGTAGCTATTAAAATCCTCTCAGCACCTAAATGAATACTTCCAAGATTAATGCTTCATGAGCAAAAAACATTTAAAAACCTACATTCATCCTTGCAATCGTAAGATTACAAGATGGTTTGACTGCAGTCAGTAGGTGCCTACCACATTCCGGTCTGTGCATAGTGTGAGTATATCTGACCATAGATTAGCTTTGATTCAGAAACACTAGCAGTGTTATACCCTGCGCTACTTGACTGTTCATCCAGATTTTCCTGGCAGCCTCTATCTGTGAGGTCCCGTGAAAGGCAGCTATCTTCAGATCAGCCTGCTGCCCTAGTACAGTTGTGTGTGTGGTCTGAGCAACTGCCTGCTTTTAAGGGAATCCTGCTAAATGCTGTTAGAAACTGTGTGAGTGTGTGTTTATTTGCTATGCTTTGGCTGCAATATTTCTGTATTGTATTATTTCAGTATTGTTCCATCCTGAAATAATCTATACCAAGCCAGAAAAGCATCGTGACGAGCCAGGATGCATGAACGCGGGTTGCACCATCCCTGGGCTCGGAGGCAGGAGGAGCAGGAGGGGATGGAGGAGCAGGCGGGAGCCCGGACAGCCTCACCACCTTGCCAAGAAGGGCTTGGTGGCATCAGAAAAGAGGCCACAGCTCGTGTAAGGGGCATGTAAGCCTTTAGCGGCTGCAGTTCCAAATCCACATGCCGCTTTTCATTCAGAGCACCTGTATTTTGCCTTGGCAATGGTGAAATATATCGTTAATTTGACCCCCCACCAAATGCCGTATTTAGCAGTATTTTAGGCATCTGTCTTAAAGCGCGCCCTAATAATAGAGGTTGCAAGTAACAATGACAGAAGTAGCAAAGGAGGACTTGGATGTTATTTAGTGCTATGGTTTTGTTTTATGAACTAGTGTACACTGCTTGTTTGAGCATGCCAGGAGCCGTGTTCAAGAGGGACACTGTGTGAACTCAAACTTAGGATTCTAAGAAGTGACTGCAGAACTGTTGCATTGTGGGCAGGGTATATTGCTTGGAGCAATGTGCTGCAGGAGTCCGTCAACTGGACATGATAGGGGGAAATGAAGATGAGACTGCTTTCTGGAAAAATATATCTGGGAAGGAAAATAAACCTGTCAAAGAGGAAAAAAAAGCTAGCAATTGTTGGTGGGGGGAAGTAACCTAGAGACTGGGAAGTGTACAGAAGGAAAAAAGATGGTGACATGCAGCTGAAAGAGAGAAGAGGAAGACAAAGGGAGAAAAAAACATGGGAGTCAGGGGAGAAGGGGGAAGAGGAGAAAGACTTCAGAGATTTATGGGCATTATACACCTGAAATTTATTGGTTTGCCATTTGTCTGCTACATCCGGGAAACAGTTTGCCTTTAGGTACTGCCCATTGTAGAAGTAGACTTTTAGGATAGGATTTCTCCCCCTAACCCCTATAAACTAATGTTAAAATAAGGAGACTTCATGGGCTCTTTCATTTTGATATGTTTATTCCACCCACATTTATTGTTGAAGATACATTTCCACTAACAGCAGTATTTGAATTGTGCTGGGAGGATTCCATGACTCTTTAGCAATGAAAGGGCAACATTCGGAGCCAGGAATGACTTCTGCAATGCACAGATCAGGGAAAATGGCATTAAGATGCATGCAGGTTGCAGAAAGGCTGAAATTTCCTGCGCTAGGAGACCAGGGCAGAAGACAAAATGACTGGATTGCAATATTGCATTGTAAAAACTTACCTCCTACTCCTTGCTGGAATTTGGCTTAAGGCTCGTGACTTTGGGAGCTTGGTCAAAGGGTTAATGCATTGATTTAAAAAGAAAAAAGGTGCACAGTGGGCAATGGAGGGGAAGAGTGACACATGCACAGATGAGCCTTGGACAAAAGGAAGCGTGTCCGTTCTGGCACATTTCTAACCTTTCCCTGATTGTTGCCTGATCGCCACTCCATCAGGATCTTCTGCCTCCCTCACTTCATCATCTCCAAATTGTGCNGGGAGGGGGGGCGGCTGTGATCTGATTAAGGCATTGTTGAAAATAGCTTTTGCCTTTCATCTGAAACCACTATCCTCAGACTCAATCAGTGGGAGCAGGTGAACGGTGCACGTACTGCTACATGGGCTCTGAAAGTACTGGAGAATCTACACCTACAAAAAGGAATTTGCCTTTTAAAGTGCATACAGAGCTGTGAAGTTGCCTGTCTCGCTATACAGTACAGACCCAGCAATATTCACATCCAGTATATTATGCAAATGTAACTTCTTTTTTTTACTTAAACAATTTTTAAACTATGTCCTATAATAAAGCCAGACATTCAAATGGTGTAAAATACTTCTCAAATATTTCTTCTGCTCTCACTGTTCCACATAAATCCAAAAGCAGCTAAGTTTGTTCATTCAGTTTCAATACGCAGGACAGGTTTGTA
Organism: Fregata magnificens; assembly: GCA_013389945.1. Taxonomy (NCBI): domain Eukaryota; kingdom Metazoa; phylum Chordata; class Aves; order Suliformes; family Fregatidae; genus Fregata; species Fregata magnificens. Next base: position 54,229 of record WAAD01022196.1, on the reverse strand, counting down.
GAGGGTCTCATCCTGCATCCTTAAGTGAAGCAAAATTTTCTTTTCATTGTTGTGAATTAAATCCCATAATTTAATTCAGTGGGTATTTGCAAAACGTCAGATCGATGTCAGTAGTCTCAGCACCGTTCCAGGAAGAGTGCTACTTTATTAACGTGGCAGGCAAAACATTGTTTCTATGGATTGTGCATAAATAGTATTTAGAATTTTTTTTTAATTTCCTGTCTGTGGACAAGCTGGATGCAAAAAAATAATAGGCAAAGTTGTGTGCTAAATTGTATGGGTAAACCGTTTCAGGCAATAACTGAGTGCAGAACATGCATCTGGGTGCCTGGAACTCAAACTCTATTTCCAATTTAAAATCATTCTGTAAAGAGATCAGATTTCCTGATTAAAAACCTTGAGAGGGGTTATATTTAATATCCACATCTACATTCCACACTGTGCTCAAATTTAATCTCTGTCTACTAACAAGTTTTTTAAATGATATTGATTCAGCTAGAAGATAGAAGCATCTCCAACAGGATATTTTCACAAAACAAAATAAATGATATAATTTCTCCTGCCGAGCTCCACAGGGCAAAGGGCATGACCTGAACACCCACACTCACCTGTGCGCTGCACAGGAAAGAGACTGGATCCCTCGCTCAATGAAACACCAATAGTTACATCACTCAAAGGTTTTTTTCTATGTTAAGTCTGTTTACAAGTACGTGTAGCTGGAGAAAATAGTTGTTCCAAACTTTAGAAAAACTATGTTTTCTGACATAGTTGTGTCTGCTGTTTCTGCCTTTCTACATCCAATGGCTTCTATTTCTGTGTGGGCAGTACCACGCCAGGAGCGACTGTGAATATATTCGTGAAATGTATGGCTACCGTGGGCATCGTCCTACGTCTTCAGTCCTGTGTCTTTTGTAAAATCACCTCTTTGCCTTTATCCCAAGCGTTTATCCCTGTGCTTCCCAGTGTGACAATTTCCACGCGAGCCCTTGGGCCTCATCTAAGACTCTGTCACTTGCACGTGTGGGTGCTTGCAGTTGCACAGAAGAAAGCCACTTCTTTGTGCTTGTTCTATGGGGTTTATTTAAACCAAAAATACATTGAATTATGTTAATTTAGGTTATTGCCTAAGTGAGGAATGCATTCCATCCACAAAGTCACCAATATTTATTTTCATTTTATTAAAAAAAAAAAGATGAAATTATTTTACTTAAAAGCATTATTTTCACATGGACAAGCCCGTTCTCCCCACCCCAAAATTCTTCTTTTAATTGACTGTGACACCAAAATGATCTCAGCTAAAATAATGTGAAAAAGTACTACAAATGTAACTGAAAGATTTCGATTATGAGGCATAGATTTTGAAGTGAAGACTGCAATACATGTATTCATGTTTGAGGAGAATCTATTAGCGTCTTGGAAATTTTAAGAGATACTCAGAACGGCAGCCGAAAACTGAGCGAAACTGTTGATGTAAAAGACACCAATTTTTACAGGAGAATTTATGACAAATAGAGCATCTTCTAAGGCTTTTTATAAAGTCCCTTATCTTCAAAGAGCCCTCTTCCTCCTCTGTACTTTTGAAAGGAAAGTGATATAAAGCTCAGACAGTGATAGCAGCCGTTTCCCATAAAATTCTCGCTGTGTTTACTGTCAGCTGAAGTGTTTCATTACCTCAGAACTAAATCATGTTCAGCTGATGCCACAGTCACTTTCCAAGACCAGATGATAGATACTTGAATTTCTGTAGGCCACTCATTGCCTCTTCTGACACAGCTCAGGGGGGTGCAGATGCATTCATCTGCATGTAAGAACATTTGGAGAGTGAAGCCCCTGTTGTCTTCCCCTCCTCTTCATCACCAACCTCTCCCCGTATTGCAGGGGGCTTTTGCTTTGCACAGCAGGTGAAAGTGGCTAGAAAACCCATGCGGAAACGCTTGTTCATAAAGCAGTATATGATAGGGTTCACGCAGGCAGAAGTGTAGGACAACAAGTGGATAAAGGAGATCGGAGCTCCTGAGAGACGCTGGTCTGCCGAAGTGGTGTCAAACGCACGCCAGGCATTGACACTGAAGATGGGAGTCCAGCAAAGGAAAAACAAAATCACTATCACCATCAACATGCGGATGACGAGTTTCTTGGCCATTAAGTTGGCAGAAGAGCTGCTGCTTCTCACCCTGTCTATTTTGCTATGGCTAGTAGCAGAGAGCTGTTGCAATGGCATTTTCCTTTTTCTTTTGGTTTTGTTGAGGTAGCATCCATCTCCATCCTCGTATTTGGTGCTGCAGGTACTTATTTTTCTTTCTGTTCATATAAATTAGTGCTTAAATAGTTGGCAAAATATCTCTGAACAGTGATGCAAAATAAAAAATGAAGAATGGAGTCTAAGTCTAAATAAATAACATAATCCATGGCTGAACAACTGCTGCAAAGAAAGCACTGGCCTACTTCTGAATCAGTCGTGTATCAGCTGCTCTGAGTCCGCTACCTCCCAATATTCTCACATCTTAACTGTATACAAATTGATGCCAAAGATGTAAGAACACTCTTTGCTCAAGTATTCATTGAAGATAATTTTCAAAATTCTATGCTTCTATCTTAATTTGACAATTTTTGTTGTGGTGTTTATTGAGAGAAATGGTCCTCATCCATGGCCAGAAAAAAAAACTTGGTATTCTATAATAATCAAATTAGAAATGTAATGTATTCTGCCCAGCGTCTTTGCAAACAAGCCATAGGTGAGGAATTATTTGCTAGTGAATAATGGAATAACTTCAATCAACAAATGCACCTGGCAGGTTCACGACCACAACTGACCATAATGATAATTTTTGCAAATAGAAAATTCTGCTTTTAGTAGCCGCAAGGTGACTGCTCATATCTTCAACTCTAAATTAAAAAAACCCCAAACCTTTTTGTTACCTTGTGAAGATTTTCTCTGGCTGGCATCAAATTGTATTCCTCTGTAGAGTTCCAAAGAAATTAGGCCATATGCAACCATCATCATAATCCCAGGTATAAGAAAGAGTATGAGTAGCAGAAAAGTGTACCTAAATAATCAAAAGAAAAACTGAGACCAGGGAACAGCACAAAACCAGAAAAACTCCTTTGTCTCCAGGTGAGAACTGGGGGGGGACAGGATTTCAAGATTCTTCTGACATTTTTTCATGCGAATACGAAGCATCATTTTGACACCTCTGGAAATTAGAAGCTTCCCACCTCTTCTCCTCCTTCTTCCCCCAGAAAAAGGCAGCAGGAACAAGGCTATCATGGCTGCAAAACATGTCACCCAACCTCCGCAGGCCCAGAGGAGATGGGCACTCCCACAGTGGTTAGAGGGGGCAGAAGGTCTCTCTGCCCATGAGCGGGGCTCCCTGCTGTAACCAGATGAGCGTCGGATGGCCTGTAGCTTTGAATGATGTAAAAATTGCCTTGCAGAAGCCAAATGAGCAGCTGCTGATTCTCAAAGGGGTCCCTGGTACTGGCAGTCACTACTTCAGCGAGATCTGACTTGCTAAGGGTCGTGGCACGCGTGGGCAGGAACAGAGCAGCCACGACCTGGGCTTTCATGGGGCCATGCAGAGCCCCTGGGGAGGGATCCCAGGGCCAGCAACGCCTTTGCTAAAGGAAGCAGCTTTTACCTGGTTGCACATCCCTTACTCTCCTAGGCAGCTTCTCTAATGTGATTACAAGTTGGGGAAATAATTCTGTTTAAATGTGTTCACAAGCCTATGTCTCTTCTGCTCCCTGGGACTTTGGTGCAAACTCACTAATGCACCTGGGAATCTGCAATGACACCACGGAGAAGAGAATTTCACCCTGCACCCTCCCTCCTCGTCTGTACTCATACTGCTGAATACCTGAGACTACCAGAAGCATTAATACAAATTTACTATGTTTGTGGATACACCATACTGAAGTGGTGCATACTTTAATCTTGTTCCCAGTTCCAACTGACCTTCAGTATCCAAAAAAATCTTACATCTTCTCAGTGCCAGTTCAAGTGTTTAGTCATCGTGCAAGGACACAATGTCTAAGTAATATTGCTGCTTGATAGTGCTACTAATTACTTACTCTGCCTGGACATGTAGGACTTGGAGCACTGCCTCTCCCCTCATCTCTCTGCCCCTGTTCTCTATAAGTGACCAAAAGGGTTCAGTTCTCAAGAAGGGCATTTGCAACCTCTCCAAGTTCTCATATTCTACTTCTCTGCTTCAGAGGACCTTCAGACAAACAAGTTAACTGGCAAGGCAGCACACAGAGGGGCGCTTGTATGTGTCTGCACTTCTCAAAGATTAATCAAGGATTTCTCTGAAAATATTTAAGTCTATGTATAAATGAGTGAAAGCAGTATTCCTACTTGAAGAGTGACAGATGCTTTCCTTACAGCGACAGTAGGGGCTTAGCAGACCATAGTGTGAGAATCATTGCAAGGTTGGGTATCATTCCTGTGACAAGGGAAAAGTCGTACAAATGTCAGAATGTAAGCAGCTTAAAAATGTGATTTTTTTTTGTTTTTACTTCTTAAATAAGCATGATAGAAGTGTAAATGTTTGCTGAAGGTTAATATTTGATTTTCAATAGGCTTAATGCTACCATGAAATCCTGTTTTCCACCAGATAATTATGCATTTGCTAACAGTCAGTTATGTCTTACCAAGACTGCTGAATGACATCACTTGGCCAAAGGAGCCGACACATGTTTGCTGTAGTGTTGTTATACTTGGTAAAAGGTACCAGTTTGCTGTAAATTGGGTATGGTGACATGATAGTAAAGGAAACACACCAGGTAGCAGCAATCACTTTCAAGGCATGAGATTTTGTCTGCCAGACCCTGGACTGCAGAGGTTTGCAAATGGCACTGTATCTCTCCAAAGATATGGCAACCAGGTTGAACGTAGATACACTTACAGAGACACCTATATACATAAAATAAAGAAGAAGGTTATTCTCTTGTTTTAAAGGTTCATGTTATTTTCAAATAGTCTTGCTAACTTTCTGTATGCGTATAGAAAATTAAAAATATAACGAACTATTTACAGGCTAAAATATTTATAAATATCATGCTGATTAAGTCAGTGAAGAATGTGTGGGCAATGGGTCTGGGTCTCCAGCCTGATGTTCCTGCTCTGCGCTTCTCTAACTCCAGAAGACCAAGAGAAAAGATTCATTATGTCAAGCCATGAAATTCTGGTAACAGGGAAAGAAGACACTTTTCCTCCTAGTTCTTCTCCTTGCTACTGTGGTTTATCCACTCCACTAACTGCACTGAAATTCAAATAAGCATTTGAAATCAGTGGGATTATGCTGTTAATTACCCTTTAACACAGAAGTTCATAGTCCCTCTTATACTGTTTTAATCTTTTTAAGTGTCCTGCTTGACTGGTGATCTGATTTTCTCATTCAAGACAATTAAGTATATTATCACTTTTTTAATTAGGTGCTAATGGAGTTACAAAGCAGGAGAAAGGAAGTCATGAAGCAGAATCTTTGTCCTTCAAGTGCCCTTAATTTCTCCTGTTCATGTATTATAAAATATAATGCAGTGGTCTGTATTTCTGTCACTGAGGTGCCCCAGTTTATCACTGCAAGATTATAAATATTTCTTCTTAATTTTGTCACAAATTTTTCTTTCAGTGAATAAGCTTTCATTTAATAGTCTGTGTGAATGTTCTAATGTGGGTCAAAATATAAAATGCCAGTATCTCTACAGTTTGCTTTACACAAATTATCTGTAATTTAAAGTAAGTCTTCCTACATCTTAAAATGAAAAATTGAGCATAGGTGATGCAATGGATGCCAGTGTCTGTCAGTTGAAGCCTCTGTTAACCTGAACTGCTAATGGAAAATATCCACATTCTGACTCTTAAAATAAAACACTTTCATAATGAAAAACTTCACGTTGAAAAATATCTCACGATGGATTTTTTTTAATGAAGTAATTTACACAGTGTGAAATAAGAGAAAGATGACAACGCTTCAGTAATGTTTTATGGTATTTCTGGCAGCAATTCATTATAATTGTTTAAACATGGCCTTTAGTTTTATTGGTTTTATCTACAAAAAGATGTTGACTTCCCATTCGCACACTTTAGGTGTGTATTTTCACATTACATCAAAGTTCTCAAGGGCACGGGTTGAAAGGGGACCTAAGGTTTCTGTAATTAACTGAGTGTCTCCCAAGTAGCAAAAACTTTACATAATGTTCTCCTTTTTTTTTTTTTTTTTTTTTTTAATAAGAAACAAGCACAGGAAGTATTGGAAGTGAGACAAAATCACTTACACAGACATACATAATCCAGGCATTTTGAAACTCCTGGCTCCTGACCCCACAACCAAAAGGGGTATGGCAAGGCATATAAAAGTGATGCTTCTTAAAGTCAGCCTCTAAAACCTGTATCTGTATTTTGTGGTCTCCTGGTGAGCTCTGATCACACCTGGTCTGTTCTCAAAAAGTGCTTGCGTTAACCTTCAGCTCCGCAAACGACACCTACTTTGGCCTATTTTTTTTCATGTACCACCGCTACCAAAAATCTGTGGGCAAAACCTGCCCTTAGTGAATACTGTACAACCCTGTCATTTCTGATGAGTGATCTGAACACTGCTAATAACTCTGTCAGTGACGGGTAAGCAAGCGCATGTGCCGGGTTCCTCATTAAAGCTCGATCATGCACCATACTTCTCACTTAACCTGATCCAGCAAAACACTTCTGTATGTCGTTAAAATTAAGTGGATGCCTCTGTGTTTTGCTGGATCAGACTGAGGAAACCAGAGCCATGAAGATTTGCACTACAAAGTTGTTCCTTCCTGATTTTGGTAACTGTTCAATGGCAGATGGAAACAATCACCTTTTTACTGGTCTTTAATGACCTTCTCACCTATCTCATTAGTCAGTCTTCAAAATAAGTTTAAACTTCCAAGACTTACCCATGAAATAAGTGGCAGTTTTGCAAACAGCGCTACCAAAGATAAAATCTTTCAGCAGGTTGGGAATGAGGGTGAATGGCATGCAGAAAAGGCAGAGCATCAGGTCGCTGACTGCTAGTGACAGCAGAAACGTGTTGGTGACTGTTCTCATCCGCTTGTTTCTTATCAGCACTGTAATTACCAGAATGTTCCCCAAAACGCTGAGCACAAATATCAAACAATACAGCAGAATCCGAATTATCTGATGCAAATCTGGAAATTGTCACAAGGAAAAATCAGTTATGCAGTATACAGCTCATAGACTAAGTAATATATGTTTCATCCTTTAATCAAAAGGTAAAAGCCTTTCTGTATTCAGTGTTACCAAGGTTTATGTCCTTACACCAATGCAAAATCAGTGGAAGTTCTGAAATTCTTAAACTTATTCTGATCTACCTGAAGTGGATAACATTAAAATACAATACATGCAATACAATGTCCATTTGGAGAGCCAAATATGACTTCTTAAAAGCACGTTCTGCTCACTACCTAGTGTGCACCACTCACTCACCATGGGAGTCCCTCCTTTATGCAGAAGTAAGAAACAACACAGCAATCAAAAATATTTTACTACCTGGATGATTTTTTTCAGCCTCAGAGTGCTATAATTTCATATTTAATCACTTTCATACACGGTATCAGGCCAGGTAACTCCATTGTTATTGAATTGCTCAAAGAGTAAAAATCATGTTTCTCCAAGTCCTTAGCAGAGCTGTTTACATTTTGTGCCCAATAGTGCTACTGTTTTAGCTTTCCTTTATATCCAAATGATGTTCTAGTTGAAATTTTAACTTGGAAAACCAGCACATACTAAATTCTTTCCTGACTGTTTGTCATCCTAACTTATCAGCAAGCAGTTGATTTTGCACTCCCTCACAGAAAAGCCTTGTGCAGCTGTTTCTTTCCACAGTATCTCTACTTCCAGCTAGAACTAAAACTGCCTGAAAAAATCTATTTTTCTATACATACCTTTAGAAGGATAAGGGGGATCATCCACACAGAAAAAGGTGTCATTTTCCAAGATGATATCGCACAGGAAAGCAGTAATATTGGTACTGTTCCTGAGGAAGCTAGCATCAACTATTTCCATTCTTCAGTATCCACAGGTTAGCTTTGATGAAGAAGACGGTGGGTTTGTAACTATCTGTCCATTCCTTCAGTAAACAAATACATTTCTGAATAAATCTTCAGGAGAAATACGAGAGAGGCAGTTGTGCAAGGAAGCTCTTCTAACTCTCCATCAGGAACACCCGGCACACAGAGTCCTGTTCAGGCTGAACAAGATTTATTCCAGTGGCACACAAGGCAGTTCAGAAAAGCAAAGCATGAGTGCACATACACGCTCACACGTATGCACGCACATATACACACACACATACACATCCCCTCCGGTACTTTTTTAGATCCACCCTCTTCTGGTACTGGCCTACTGTTGGGATTATAAACAGGCTAGAAAAAGATTACAGCATTAACCCCTTGCAAGATTGCTTCTGCTGACATCTCTGCAATATTTCTCAGAGGGAGTCTGTATTGCCACAGCCAATAAATCACAACCAGTGAGTGATGAGAGTGATAAATCCGTCCCACAACCAACAACATATAAAATGGTAAGAGTAGCTGAACAAAAGGGCAAAGAAGAGAAAAACATAGTGAAGATTTTGCATGCCTTACATGAAAACAATTCTTATCTTCACATTTTTCGGAGCAGACTGATGACTGGGTATGCTCAGAAAAACAAGAGCTGGTACATTTATCTTGTTTGGTGAAGTGCTAACTTCATATGAAAGTGCTGTATGTGCCTGATCCAAACCCCAGGAAGTCAATAGAAAGAGTCACTAATTTCAGTGTTCTTAGATCAAACCTTATGAAAGTATGATATTAGAATTGTCGGTTAATATAAGCAGAAGCCTACACATTTTCTCAGTGCAAGGACTTGTATATGACTTGAACACAAACTTGATGAACTGATAAACTGTGGCACATTAGTTACGCATTAGTGTAAAACACAACGATCTTGGTTGTTTAAAAGAAACTCTTTCTTCTGAGATCTGCTTTTTGAATACATAAACATCATCCTCTCTGGTGTTTCCATAAACTCATGGGCTTTTAACTTCCAGTATACAGCTTGTTTATGGCCAAAAATGTAAATTAATATTATAAATTAATCCCATGTCAATGAAAAACAAATTTCACATTTAAAATCTCTTCTAGTTAAATAGGCAGAGCAGTACCACGTTCCTAATAACAGGTTCAGACCCCTTAGAATTGATACACATAGACTGAAAGGCCTGGATTTCTTTTCCAGTCTCGCCAGCCTTGCTCTATAGTGCCATTAACTGGACTGGGTATGTAAGAGAGTAGATTGGAAAGTTACACCTAAAGTTCTAATTTCTAAATTATCTTTTCTTTAGCAGAGTAATTCTATTTTTTCCATTTCTTCTACAGATTTTTGCAGTTTTTAAAAATCTGAGATAAAACAACTCAAGCTGGCAATCAGTGTATACAATGTGTAACCGTCTCAGCTGAAGAAAGCATTCAGTCCAGCAGGACTCAATTCCAGTTTCAAAGGTATCACACACTGGTAGGAAATTAATCCAGAATTACACGTTCCGGTTTATTTTTCCACTCATTAATCTCAAAATGGGAGAAAATCATATTGAGGAAATAGAAGTTAAAATATGTTTCCATTTTTGCATTGATTAAGCATTAAGTTTGAACATTAGGTACCAATGTCTCTGAAACCCCAGTTTGCTCTTAGCTGCCTAATTCACCTTTATTATTTTTTATATGTTTTCTATGATTAAATTGATGGGTGTTAGTAATCAACCTCTCTATTAAGTGACAAATATTGCCCATTTAATTAAACATAGAAATTTTTTGTTGTTGGTTTAGTTTTGAATTTATTTTTAATTATTCCAGTATTTCCTGAACATTTTCTCTGACAATTTAAAATTATTATAATATCCCAAACAGCTGAAATGGCAGCCAAGACAGGCGCTGATTTAGTAGTGGTAATGCACAAGAAAAGTAAAGGATGCTTTTTGGAAAGGACTGCTGAACTTAGGTTGCTTTTTTGCTCTTCATAGACAACAAAAAGATGCAGACTAGTCTAAGCTGCCAAAACTTCTGGTTAACAACTTGTCTTTTCTTTGAAAATAACTTTCTATAGAAGAAAAATCAGCAACAAACAAACTCAGCCCAAATTTTGTAGCCTATATCTGCCTTTCTAAGGTGTCCTTTACACTTGAGATACTGATCCTGCTTTCCGTATCTGTATATGACTCACTCCAATGAAGACTTTAAATTTTAGAACATTTTCTTCTGTTGTAAAGTAGCATTCCATCTGAATGATTTTGAGTTTAAGAGACCTTTTTGTATCGAAAGAAGCTATTATAATTATTTATAATTATTATAATGGTCTGACCTGCTGCAAAACACAGGCTGGGTAATTGTGTTTAGCAGTTCCTTTACTGAATTAAATAGCCTGTAATGGAGTTGGAGTCTTTCTGTAAGCAAGATGTCCAATTGTTGTTCTGGACTTATTCTTAATGTGGAAGAGGTCTTTCTGGATTCCTGGCACCTTCTACTAGATCTGCATTAGAGAGATCAGTTTCAGTTATGTTGAATGGCTGATATTAGCAGTATTTCTTCTATTACTTTTTACCACACATATGTTGCTATTTGGGGTGGGATTGTCTCTCAATTCATTTTTCATCTACAGTTTTTATACTCGTTATACGACTATACTTTTGGGGTGAGGGGTTAATTGCTGCTGTTCTGATGAGTTATAGCTTGGTTATTCCTCACCATGAAGAAGCACCTATACTATAATTATACTAAACTATATACTATAGTTTATGTGTATATATATATATATAAATATATATAAAACTATACTTTAATTACACTAAAGGGAGACATTAATTTTTATATAAGTTGTCAGATACAGACTGAAGCTGTGCACTTATCATCCACTGGGCTTCCAGACCTGCTAAACTGGATTGTGTAGAGTCTTCTATGAAGTCTCCAGGACCTCGTTAAAAAGAAGAGAAGAAACAGAGTGAATGGAAGTCTGGGAGGGACACAGTCAGTGATCAGGAGGAAAGACAAGATTAGGGGCATCACTGCAATCAAAGAGATTGCACTGGGGCTATTGTACTGTATCCTGTATCGTGACAGAGTGAATTATCATTCTGAAGTCAACTTCTCTGTACCTGCCATGATTTTGTCATATCTGAAGAACATCAGGTTGGTTATTCATTCCTTGTAAACAAGTGGTTTCATACCTTCCATGAGCATCATGGCCCAGGTCTAAAATCTTTTCTAGTTATTCTACAGTCTTTCCCAGTTGCTAACACATAAAGATGAATCAAGCATTTAAATAATGGCACACTGAGTTTTTGTGTTGTTTTTTCCTCTGTTCCTTTCCTAATAATTCCTGTAATCCTTTTTGCCTTTTTTATGACTACTGAGAATTGAACTTATGTTTTCACGGAAGAGCCTACCGTAAGTTCAGTGGTCTCTTTCCTGCATAGTAATAACTAGTTTAGAGCCCCACACTGTTCATGAAAAATTATAATTTTCTACTTTGCAGTGATTTTTATTCTCCCATTTTATCAGAAAGAGCTTTCTGCAATTCTTCAAAGTCAGTTTTTTGCTTCTCCTCTCCTTGAATGATTTGGCATCAGCAGAAAACTCTTTTACCTCACCCCTCTTCCCATTTTCTGGAGCATTTATGAAAGTGAAGAACAGCTGTAGCAAAGCTTCCTGTGGGGCTCCATTCATAATTGCCTTTTGCTCCTCCTTTTCATTCCTACTTTTTATTTCCAATCTTTTAATCACACTGTTCCCTGTTTCACTCCAGACCCATGGCCTCCTACTTGTCCATAATGTAAAATTTCTCCTGAACTCCTGCCTCCATGATTCACCTAGATCTCTCCAGCATGCAGATCCACACCCGCTTTGCTCCCTCAGCCCAGGTAAGTCTTCCAGGACTGTTTGTGAACATTGATTGCCATGTGTTGAATCATCCCAGGCCTTGGGAAGCTCCTCCTAGAGAACCAATGAAGAAACAAACCAAGAAGTGATACAGCAGCTCAATGATGTGGGTTGTGCCCATAGCATGAGTGAATAATGTTTTAAGTTAAAGAAACAAAACATGAAGCCTGAAGCATGCATGTAAGTGATTGAAAAACTCAGCATGTATTCTACTGAGTTATTAAGACCTTTAGCAGCATGGCCACCACTGAATCACCAGTTACTCATGGCTCACTGGCTCACGTGTCCACGTGATGCTCATGGATGCCAGAAACTTGGCTTCCAAGTAATTGCCTCTGATTGTCAGCCGAAGGAGAGCATGCCTTTTTGAGTTGGTTTTTTTTTCTGGGAAGAGAAGGAAATCAGACCTTTCCATTCCACTTTCACAAAGGTAGCCCAGAGCCATGTTTGCATTGCAGCTCACTTTTTCTGGATGTGCAAATTCAGATGACATTTGTCAGGCTTATTGTCCTGAATTACATGTCAGCAGATGGCTTCGTCCCTTGCTATTCATGCCTTCCCAATGTAAGCTCCCTGGTGGTGGCAGTGGCAGAGGCGGGCTGTGCATAAAAAAGCCTGCCATGACCATGCCACACAGAAAAGGCTGAACTGTCAGAGAGCAGTGGGCTCTTGTGGAGGACTCGGCATAATGTTCTTCACCTCTGAAAGTCCTGGACGCAGCTGGTCATCAGTGGTACATACCACTGCGTGGTCCCACTAACCCCCTTGCTCTCAAGGGGGTGAGAGGCTGGCCAGGGCTGCAGGTCAGTAAAACAAACACTATAAAGCCAGTGCATGTCTCTCACATCAGTCTCAACTGTATGTGGGAAGGTGTGAAGGATCAGCTTCCCCAGGATGGTAGGAGCCCCTCACCCAGTCCCATCCCAAGGGATGGGCCCACTACAGTGTCAAGGCATGCTTCCTAAGCACATGCTAGAGGGCTGAGGCCAATGAGGCCAGCAGCCATGGCTGGAGGCTTCATGTAGTCAGCAGGAATGCAAAACAGACCAAACTGCCTTGGATGCAGCCTGCTTTGTGGAGCCTCTCGGCTTAGTCAGGTACTGTGCAGACAGCAAATGAGTGGAGAGCGTAGTGGAGGGAGGCAGAGTGTAGAGCATAGACATGAGGGGTTGAGGGATAAGTACTGAACCACAATTCACTCCAGAGGCTACTAATTTCAACCAAATGCAGAATGAGTGAGGGAATGCTATCTTGTGCAAATCCCAACAACTGTGTAGTTACAGTTTAAAACAAACTGGATCATCCTGTTCACAAGCTCAGATCTCTAAATCTGCAAGGTGTGGCTTTCCTCTACAAAATTTGTGCAGACCATGTGACCAGAGATTTTTATCTCTTATTACCATACCCACCAGTTTTCCTTCTGTGGGTGCCAGGCTTACAGACTGGCTCTTAATTCCAAGGGTTTAGCTCCCCTGGAGCCCTTTTTAAACATTGGCATCACATTTGCACAATTTTTTTTCTCTGACAACAACATAGTTCTAAGCAAGAGATTACACATCATGTTTAATAATTTTACTATTTCCTTTAGAAGTTCTGGATGAATACCATCTGGTCCTGGGCTGAGTTGGATTCAGCGTCTGCTGGTTAAATTGCCAGACTAAATGAGTACGAATTTGCTGTGAACTCTTGACTCCCCTTTTGGAGTGGATTTCTGCATGAAACATATTAAGATCAAAGAGTTTTGTTTTTCTAGGCATTTTTTTGCATAGATTTACTCAAATGTACAGCCAATAATCTTAATGTTTGGACAGTTCTGAGTTGCCTTTTCAATATCATTTCTCTCTCCACTACATTTAGCTAATTGCATGATAGATCTCTCTCTCATGCAGATCAGTATCATCTCATTGTCTCCCTGCAAGCTTTAAGAGAGGGAGAAAAAGGAAGCTGTTTTAATGAAATGCTTGCTAATCACAGATGTAATTTTATTATTTAGGAGAAACAAAAACCTGAATGTCTGTTCCACTCAAACTTAATCATGCATTATTTGGGATGATGGAAGTTTTAGGCAAGAACTTCCTTTGAGTTGGCTGCTTTATTAGCAACACTAATTTATTAATAAAATTGGCTTTGTTAAGTAAGAAATAATTTAGGTACCATAGTGTACCTGTGTAGATAGCTTAGAGAAAATGATACAAAAATATTTTTTCCCTGTATTCGAAGAAGAAGAGGCCTGCTAATCCATGATAACAAAAGAATCTGCCATATTTTTTTTAATTTTAGTCTAAATCCTTTTTTTCCTCTGTAATGTCAAATACTGAACACACTGGCTTTGCAGCCAAAACAGTTGCTGTGGTCTGTCATTTCATGCGATCTGTATAATGCTTTTCTCATCCAAAACCAAACGACATCAATTTACAGTTGCCTTATTCTTTTTCCTGAAGAATAAGCATCTGTTCTTTTTTTTCATGAATTTGACAAAGATCTTTTTACTTAAATTTAAATAGAAACTCCACTGGTAAAATGATGACTTTGGAAAAGCTTATCTTTATCTTGTGTCAAACCTACAAATAATTTTTGTTTTGTTGCCAGGTATTTTTTGTCCTGGCTAATTAAGTAAAATAAACGAATTAGAAGAAATATATATGGAAAGTCATGGTCTACTTCTGTTCTCACTTGCCAGGGTTATGCTGGCATTAGGCCAATGATTCAGTGGAGTTACTCACACAGATACAGACTACAGGGAGATCCGAATTAGGCCACACTTTCAGAGAACACACAAAATTCTCATGAACACATTTATTTTAAGTTTTTTCAAGGTGATCTGAGCTTAAGTCCTATCAGTATCGCACAGTGACTGCAGTTAAGACCAGTTTATAGCGTACTTATCTGAACTCAATAACATAAGAATGAAATTTACTTCGGAGCACCTTATTGTACTGTCAATGATTTCTGAAACAGTGTTCGCCAACCGCAGAGGGGATCAAAGGCAAACAAGGTGCTCTTGCTGCCCCTGCAGCGCATCTCCCATGGTCATATATGACAGTGCTGTGGCATGTAGCTTAATAAATGGCTGGAAGGCTCCATGTATCTTGATAGATGATACTCCATCTGGAGACATCTCAAGGTATCTTTTAAATGATTTTGGGGGTGACCACTTTTCTTACTTTTGAAATGCCAACTCATAGTATTTGAATTTCTTGGACGTTTGCAGTATCATCCACCTGACCTACCTGGCAGCTGGCCTTGATGCCTTCGTGGACACCCAGTCAGCCTGTCATACCATCTTCCTCAGAAGAGAGGAAAGGAGGTCTCCCAGGTGATGGCTGTGACTTTTGTACAATGTTCAAGGCTCACTGATGAACAGGACGAATAAAGCATATTGTCTCTGTAAATCTTCAGGTCCAATTTCAAAATCACGTTAAAGTTTCTGTGGATTTTCTGGGTGAAACAACAGCCAGAAATTCAGTTTTGCTCCAGAGATTGCTACACAAGTGTTGTATAAAGTTTAGGGAAAACTGCTTTGAAGAAATACGTGTAAATGGTCTGTCCAGTGTAACATGAGATCACATAAAAATCCTACACCCTGTGACAGCCAATGAGATACCTTTAGTGAGGTCTGGGATGAATCATTATCCACTCATTCCTCCCGCGTGGTTTGTCGTGCATGTTGTGACTCATGTTGGCACTTCTCAGCTAATGCTGGCCTATCACTAGGCTCAGCTGCATCTCCTCTCTCCGTATACGCAGCCATCTAACTAATTGTTAAAATTGAAGGCAGAAGTTATAATAATGCTTGCTGGACAACTGAAGCTGACCCTTTTCCTTTTTGTGGCTTATCACAACTGATGCATAAGTGCTTATGAGAATTAATAGAAACCCATGAAAGAGGAACATAGATATTTTTCAAAGGTGCTTGTTTCTTTTGTAGGCTATACACTGCGTTGTACAGTTGTATTTTTTCTTTCACCCTGTGAATATATTAGTTTGCCAGAAAAAACAGTTCAGGATTCAAGCTAGAGATGCAAGGAAATAGACCTGCACACCCTTATGTTGTGGGTGCTAGAACTACATGCCAACTTACCAGCATGAACACATGGCCCAAGATGTCACTTTTTTCATTATCTTAACACCATCAGGTGTTGGTACCATTAATGGGCTCCTTTGAGCATATTTTTGCATACTAGCCCAGCATCAAAGTCAAAATCCACCACATGTTCTAAGGTATCAGTCACCTGAGACTTTTCCTGAGGTACAGTCATGACACGGTTTGTAACAGACAGATAAAAGATCAGGGGCTGCCACCAGAAACAGCCCCCATAGGTTATAATGTCAGCAACAAAATGGTATAACTGTTCTTCACACTAGTCAACTGCTTAAAAAAGCTCAAAACCGGAACAGACTGCTAAATAAACCCCTACTCGTAACAATCGAGAACTGCAGTCTTTTCTTTTTAAGATTCCAGTTAAGCACATAACAAAGAGTCCCTCCTATTTTACCACTAGAGATTTTCATTAGCAGATCGCACAGAAGTATATGAAAGCAGCTAGTTATGTTAACTGCAGTCGCTATGAGTTTCAATTTAAAGATGAAAAAAATGAAGCACAGGAAAGAGAAATATATGGCACAGGCCACTCAGTGAGCCAGTGGAAGAGTCAGGAAAAGGCAGGCAGTCTCTTCAGACTTCGTCCGGTGCTATATTTGTCAGACAGCTCTGCTCTCAAAAGAAGCCATGCTATACTCATGACGTTAAGATCAAATAGATTTCCACATTTCCGCAGAATTAGATAAAGAGATGTTAATTTCACAACACCAACTCAGTCATTAAGGGACTGGCTGTGCAGTTAGTAGGGAGGAAGTAGAGAAAGTCAGCTGATTATTGGGTGAATTGGTACCAGCATGTCTGAAGCCAGTGCTTTAATTTAAGATTCCAAAGTTTATGTGTCTTACTATGTACGGAGAGAAGTTACTTTGTGTTTCATGACATCTGATCGGACATCTACATTTTTGGAGGAGTATCAGTTTCTGTAACAGATGATAAATACCTTTAAGGTAATACTATTGAAATTTGTTCATTGGCATCTGAGTTCCCAAGAATCAAATAATTGTTGGTTTAAAGGAACCTAAGCTATGGGTAGCAAGAGAAGTATTGTCTCTATTAGAAAAATACTGAAAATTACACTTACATAAGAAGAATTCATTTAATCAACAACAGTAGCTCTTGAAAGTTTCAATTTTAATAGGAATCATAAACTTTCTATGAACAGCAGTCCTCTGATTTAACATAAATTTGCACGAGAAATCAAACAAACAATTTGCTTATATTTTGATGGATTCTCTATTACTCAGTAGCTAAAGAGGAGCACATAGCTTCACTTTTTTCAAAGTAACTAACTGGCTAAGTCTCTTATCAACAACTGAATTTTGAGTATGAATTTTGGTTATTTGAGACAATTCAGACCATGAAGTGAGGGTAAAGAATACGAAAAAAAGTAGACCAGAAAATAAAGTACTTGCAGTAGGGTATCTGGTTATAAAACAGCTAGCCAGAGAATTCAGAAGAATCTAAAAATTTTAGGAGATATTGCAAAACTTCTCTCCTTTAGAAGACCTTTCTACCATTACTACTGGTTACAACATAGACAGCTCCTATAGTCTGTAAACCCCTACCAGCAATCCCCACAAAGAAACCATACTCTCTCCTTGAAAGTAATTAATGCAAGCAGGATTTTGATCTAATGAAAAGATTACATGATGTCTAGAATTTTGCTGGTTTTCCATCGTCATGATTTTGCATGGAGGGGTACTCAGACAGTAAGATGATGGGTTGTCCCCTTCAAGTTCTGGAGCTCCTAGAATGAAAGTAAGATTTTAAGTTAGGCATGGCTATGCATTTCATTGTACACAATTAAGTATTTCATTGTTTGACTCTTGTTCTTTTACTGTGACAATCTCCAGGTCAGGGGTGTTTTTGGTTAACTGGAACTCTGCTAGCTGACAGTTTGGACTAATTATTGAAACAAGTAAAATAGTACAGGGAGACCTTCAGGAGCATAGACAATTTACCTCAGCTGAAGTTCTGTTCTAGGTCTTCATTTCTGGAATGTTTACCTTTACTTGTAAATTAGCCAAATTATCTTTGCGTTTTGGACTTCAATAGGTTATAAGTTTTTGAGAAACTGAGAGAGGCAGGTCAAGCCCATAGTGATAACAAATACTCTGATTTATTTCAACTATTATGCTAAGCTGTCCTGGGAGTATTTGATTGTATTTCCCTACAGAGTCATTTCAAAATATTATTCAAACATTGAAACACTGAAAATAATAATTTCCAGAGTTTCACCACAGATGGGCTGTTAAAAGATAGTATTATTGGCCTTACTTGCCATGCTTTTGTCTATATAATTCTTAAGAAAACACACTCCGAGGAACAATTGCCATAGTTAGTTTGGACTATTTGCCCATGTTTATACAATATTACATTGTGCAGGGAGTTAATGTGACTGAAAGCATGTAAGTTTTAAATTAATTTTCATTGTTTAGTCTTTGCTTACATTGCAAAACTGTTTTAAAGCTGCCAAGGAGAAGACTCAACTCTCAAAAGAAGGGAGAAACAGAAGTCCAAGGACAAATTCTGCTCTGAATTCTCTATGCTGACTTTTGATAGAGCCCGACGCAGTTAGGATGCTATGGTATCCCCAAATATCCAGACAAACATATCAGAAGTTGGATCTTTGGGATATAATCCTTGTATACAGAAAAGTTATGTGATGCACCATCGATTTTGCTTTAGCAAACATTTGAAAATTTGCAACTAATGTGGATGATTTCTTTTAATAATTTTTTGTGTGCCTGAAGTCATTATCTTACATTTGCAATTTCATGCATACTGGTTTGGCCCTTTCTGTAATCAACTAACCGGTGTTAAGTGTGCTTTGTAGAGACAAAGCAGTGCAAAACAGTCACAGATCATACAAATTGTGGCTACTGTGTCACTTCTTGGATATCTTATTTCTTCCCAGTGTTCTCCTTTTATTCTAATGCATTCATTTTGCAATCCTGCAATGTGGGGAAAATGAATCAATTGAAGTAGGAAATGTATTTCTGACAAGGCCATGACAAAAGATCAGTGACAATTAGTATTTTATTTTTACAAGCTTTGCTTATTTAAGTTGCTGGAGCAAGTAAAGGGTTTTTTAAATATTTAAGTGATATGCTAGTGAAATGCTCCCAGATTCTACTCTCACTCACTCTGGTTTTAAACCCAGCAGTACCAGAAGTATAATCTTGCTCAAACCATAATGTAACAGTGATCTTATCTCTTTAAATATCATTTACATTTCAGTTAGAAAGCCAGAAGTGTCAGCTGCAATTTTATACTTCATAAAGACAGACCTCCCGAAAGCCTTCACTTAATTCTTAATGACTGCTCATAAAAGTTGTTATTAGAAGTCAAATGGGAATGCTCTGGCAAAATGAAAAGTAAAGCACTACTTATTTCATTAGCTGTTAAACTGAGTCATTTCATACTGGAATATCTTGTTCACAAGACCTTATATAGAGAAGGCTGGAAATTTAAAATCGGGTTCTGTAGGAAATATTCAAATAAATTCTAAAAAATCAGATCCCAATATAAATTGCTAAATAAATTCTGATTTTCTGTTTTAAGAAGGAGTAGGTGGTAGGTCATATACAATATTATCCAACCTAAAATGATAGAAAACTTTTGTTCCTCTGGTCTGATGTGTTACTAAATATCCACGGTCTTCCAGCTTAAATGCTGTTTGAGGAGAAACTGGCAGTACAAATTGATATTTCTCTGATGAAATCCAGCTTACTTATCAAGAAGGCAATAAATTTCATTTCCCTGAATAGTATAGGGGAATGAGAAACAAACCAGGATTTTTCCTCGCCTACACTTTTCCCATCATCCTGTTCATTACATGGTGGCTCATTTCGTTAGTGACATGATAACAACTTCTTTTCCTCTGTTCCTTCTTCGATGAATCCTCATGAGTGCTTCTTCAGCTGTTGCCCTTCCTATCTGTGTGCATTTTCTCCTCCTTTAAGCCAACTTAACTGAAACTGTGAATTTACAAATAGCACCTTAAGTCCCGAGTGTTCATCCCTTAGGCCACACAACTGAGCTGTATTCAGTACCTTCAGCAGGGGTATCATTTCCAGTTCTAAGAAGTAAATAAATGGTTAGGTCTCCCAAGACTTGTGCCTCTTGGATAAAGTTATGAAAGCCAGGAGTACCTTACTGCACAATGATATTTTTAAAAAAATACTTTAAATTTTAGAAAAAAGCATATTAACACATGTCACAGTGAAAGATCGCTGAAAGTTAAAAGCATTGCATGGCTATGGATATTTGGTGTCCTAAACCACTGCATAATGATGCCAAAGCAAAGTGTTTTTCTAAGTGAATATTTGATTATAAAATCAATATGCATACATATATTTTATCCTCCAAATTCTTTACCAAACCCACTCTATAGGCTATTTTAATTCTTTGCCCCATTCATATTCTTGTTGCAAACCTTCACAGTCATATTTGGGGAAAAAAATTAACTATGTTTTGAAAGTAGCTTCCTTCAAAGAATCAGTGTCATCTCCTGCTATTATTTCCCTGTATGTCAGTACATATGTGGGGGGACAGGCTTATGTGTCACCTCTTTGATCTAAATCTTTATTATGCTGCCTTTCTTATTGATCTAATTTTACCCCAATGAAAACCCTCATAAACGAGAGTGGGTCCTTCCGCTGTTGACCAACTCCAATGAGGTATGTTAATGCTATTAGGTTGATCCTGTACACTCTATCCAGCAGAAATTTACCTTGCTCCACTCTCTCTGAGTGCAAGCCTGAATGCAGTTTCAGACAAAGACCAGGAAATTTTTATCCACACTGGCTACTAGTGTGTATCCACATATTTATTTAAGCTGGGAGCACCTTTTATCCCATCTGCTCCAGAAAATATGCCCTTTTAGTAAACAGTGGGTAGGAATGTTGGCCGCAGGTGTCCTTCCTATGAAGATCAAAAGTGATCAATGACAAAAGTCACTAGGGAGGGTAAGGAGGCATCCCACTGAGAAGGATGGACTATGGCAAGCTATTGACGATCTTCAGCTCAGGCATGTGGACTCCTGGAGCTGGATCAGGGAAAATCTGGCTTTCAAATATTCCACACCTTAGCTGTCTAATGTATCAGTTATTCTTCTGACACTACATATCCCTCCAATTACACTGCTATATGACTGCTTACTCACATTAATGACTGATCGCCTCAGTTAGGGCAAATCTCTACAGTTTTACCAGCTTCATATTTTGTCTCTTCACTTTCTTTTTTGCAATGAATACAAATAATTCCAACTTTCTTCAGCCCTTTAGCACTATGACCTTTGTGAATGTTTTCCAATTTTGCTTCCCGGTATTTCTGGGATCATGTTGCAATATAAATTATAAGATCCAGCCCTGTATCCTGTTAATTAATAAAATAGTGCAATTTTTTTTACATAGTACCTCTGTCCCTTTTTTGATTTAGCAAATCTGTTGTGCATTGGAAAGATTTCTTTACTGAGCTCTAAACAGTGATGCAAAACAGAAAACCTGACTGCATTTGTATATTTAATTATTTTTGTTTTCAGTGCGCAGACCTTTATCTGAAACCAAGTCATCTGGGTTTGTTTGTGCTCCCTAAAGCTGGGTACAATATTTCAGTGCCATTTTTCCTTTAAGGACATTTGTATACAAATTTGTATTTTGGGGGTTAGTGAGACCAGGATAGCCTGCTATTCAACAGCTCTGTACCCAGCCTTCAAAGCTGTGTTTTACATATGCTTGCTTTTCCACCTCATTGTTTTAGTCTTTTCAGGTGGTTGCTTTGAATTCTTGTGTACGTTCTTATTATGAACTTGTTTCCACAGTTAAAACTGTTCTTTTAGTTGCGTTTCATATATGCACAACAATTCTTGTAACAGGCAGCATTAGTACTCAATCTTTTCAGATCATTTGCTGCAATAATCTATTCCTGTATATAAATAGAGAAACTGTGTTTAGAAATTAGGACTCAGTTTTACATTTTGACTTAATCTCTTTTGAATTAATACAGGACAATTGCAAGTATTTCAATATAGAATTCTTTAGACCCCTGCCACTGCCTGAGATCTATCGGAGGAGACTCTATTCCATAGCTGGTGAAGATATTTATTCAGTGCCCAGTGCTCCCTTTCGATGGTGTAAAGCATTTGTCCGTACAAGGGAAGAAAAGCACCATCAGTGGAGACAAAACTATGAGAAACTTGTGAAGGTTCTGCTTGCTACGCCCAGTTCATTCAGCAGTTCCGTTTTGTAGTTTATCTTACTAGCACTTCTAGCTGTCTTTTTATCAGAGCAGACATCAAGTTAAGGAAGCAGAAGTCAAGATAAAGGATATCTGAAAAATCCTAGTAATGGAAGTGAGGATCCCTGCGACTCAAACCAGAGTGCCCCTTTTAACAGTTGGGGCATCTGGTTATCTTCCACCTACATAACCACCAGGAAAGAATTACAAAAACCCTACAAGAGTTTCTAGATCCTCTTGGTTTATTCTTCACTTCTGAATCTTCTATCTGAAAATGTAACAAACAAGGAAACCAATCAGCCTACTAATCCTTCATAATAAAAAAAAATTAGAAAAAGGATAAATCCACTTTGTCATCAAATCTTAATTTGAGGAATAAAAAGTGCCTAGAATTGATACACAGGGAGAGATCCTTGTTCTGCACTGAAGTTTATAGTTCTGCTTCTTAATGATTAAGAAGAGGAAGGCTATGAGTTAGGCGCTAAGTAATGTATTCAAGGGGATCTACTGGTTGTTGAAGACTTGCAACACACACTGACATGACTCTGTAATAAGTTGTATATATTCCAGGCAGCAAACAAAGGTATAACAGACTACCTTAAAACATTTATTACATTTTCCACAGAAGAGAAGTTCCCCTGATGCAATAAGTATGGACATGGTTTAGTGGTGGACTTGGCAGTGTTAGGTTTACGGTTGTACTTGATGATCTTAAAGGTCTTTTCCAACCTAAATGATTCCATGATTCTATTCTAAGTAGGGTATGGTCCCAGGAAGCTATTTCAGTGGAGTAATACTCAGCACTGTATAATAAATAAATAGAAAATCAGAGTTTTAGATATTTTTAACAGTAGGTATAGGACTCCACCACACACATTTTTAGATATTTTTAAAAAGGGAATACTTCCTGTCACAGACAAAATCCAAGTTCTGCTTGTATTTACATCACACAGCCTCACTGAAATCAATAGGTTTGAAAAAACAACACAGAATCTCACCCTAGCATACCTATATTCTAATAAACTCTGACCTGGAGATGTTAACTAAGAATCTCCTGAGAGAGCTCTTTTTAGTGCATTTCTTGCTTACAGACTGATTGGTTAAAATTTGTAAGAACCTTAAAAGAAGTGGCTAAAGTAAGTTATTACATGTGTACTGGCAAAATGTTTGCTCGTGAATGTTGAATTA
The DNA here is from genome assembly GCA_013389945.1 of Fregata magnificens. Classification (NCBI taxonomy): domain Eukaryota; kingdom Metazoa; phylum Chordata; class Aves; order Suliformes; family Fregatidae; genus Fregata; species Fregata magnificens. The sequence continues at coordinate 30,738 of WAAD01022196.1, read as the reverse complement.
TGCCTTTTAAAATGTATGGATATGTACAATAGTTGTGTAAATTTCTCAACAGACTTGCTGATAGGTTAACATACAATTTAAAATTAAGATCTAAAATATATATCATGTATGAAGTCCACATACTACTCAGTATATAAGCTGTTTTTGTGATTCAGCATGTGTTTTTCTCCAAAAATAGAATCCATTTCTGTTTTAAGCCCAAGAAATCCTACATCTGCGTAATTATATCTTAATAGTCATGGTAAATGTACATACGGGATTTTATGAACCAGAAGATGTTACTACTAAAGTCCATGTCACTTGATTAATAATAAACCACATGAAAAATGGACTAAAACTAATAATACTAGAAAAATTAGGGACTTTGTGCATGTTATTTGTTTTACATGCCTGATATAACTCACAGTTACTGCTATGACTCAGCAATGCTATTAAAAAGTACCAGTAATAGGTATTATGACCTGAGATACATGATCCTCTCTAGGGAGGCTTATAGCTATCTAAAGCCAAGGTCTGGTAGGAAATTACCTAAAATCAAGAACTGAAGCAATGTGAAACTCCTAAAACTAGACCGATAATCCTTGACGTCATTGGTAGTCAAGCTCTCAAGCCTAGCTCTCAGGTTCAGCCACATATTTGATAAAATATATTACTTCTCATGAACAATAGTCTACAATAAGAGATGTTTTCTGCCCTGATAAGTGAAGATACATCATTAAGCTTCCTACATTCTTCAGATTGCATCAGTGGTATTTGGGCAAAAAAATCTCATTACTCCATGGGAGCTGATTACTTTAAATAAAGTATTGAAACTTGTTAAAACATACACTGTCACTTTTGGGGCAGTAATTTAAATAAAGATTAAAATTGATGAGGGTGAGTCACTGACAGAAATTTCCTTTTCTTGCATTTCTAGTTTTTGCTACACCTCTCTGTTATCAGCTACAAACAATATATTGTGATTCTGATTACATGAGGAAACCAGTGGATGTTATAAAGGTAAGCTTGCAGGATTGGCCCATAACTGAGATTAAAGTTTAATATACATTAGTCTGATACAAAGAGTGAGCACACTGAGCAAAGGACTGAATATGTTCTTCTCTGAAAGAACCTGCTTAGATGAGAAATCCAGAGAGTAGCTGTTTGAACCTGACACTTTAGTTCACAGGTGAAGTTCTGCTAATGGCTTGAGATGGAGGATCTGGGTTATGGATTTGAAACCCTCATGACTTAAAATGGTTCCGAGTGAAGAAAGAAGAAATGAAGGTCTGGATAAGAGTAGCTTTTTAGATGAAAAAATAACCCAAACAAAAAAAAAAAATCCAGTTTACCTGAGAGGAGATAAAAATGCCGTGCTCTCCTGTCTGAAGGAAGGCAAATGTGGAGGGTTTGTGGGGGGATAAGGATATGTGTGGTTTTGTTTTTTTTTTTTTTCTTTAATGTCTTATCCTTTTGTTTTGGCAGGAAAAAAAAAGTTGTTGCTTTTTTTTTTTTTTTTTTTAAACCTGGGCTTCTGTGGCACTTGGCTGGGACACGGCCATCCTTACACATGACCCAGTCTGCCATTAGGGATTGCACACACCGTCATTCTCTTGGCAGTGTCTCATGTAGCAGAAAAAAAAGGAACTTGGAGATATACACAACATTTGTGATACGTTATCAGGGTGAATGCAATGTGTAGCTCCCCCACTGGACAGCATTAACCCCCTATTACTCAGGGTGTCAAGGAAAGGTAAGTCGCTTACCTACAGTAATAAGTGACAATGGTTGCATGCTTAGCCCTATTCTGCACCGTAACTCATTCCCTTACCCTGCCAGCACTGACTGCATGAATACATCCACCCTCAGCACGGGTAAAGGCGCAGTGTCCCCCCTCCAGCCCCTCCTCATCCCTGTTCCCTCAGCAGAGAAAGCAGCCCTAAGAGGAGACTTCACGACTTGGCATTTCCAGCAGCAAGAGAATGAAAGATGAAGGTGGGATCAGGGCAGCATGAGTGTTGTGAATTGCTTTAGGGGAAGAGTGTCTTGGGAGCAGCTTGAAAGTGCTGGGATTTTGTTGACTGCTGGGGTTTTGCTGACCTCCCTCACCCATTACTCTGTTATACAAGGCAACTGCCTCCTTTGGTGATACCTGCTGACAGTCCTGGTTATTAGGTCAACTAATATAGTTGCGGGGAAAAAAGTAAAGCTTCCAGGCACTCAATGCTTCCTTTGAATGGTTTGCTTTTTTACTGCCTGCTTTTACATTCCAGGAAATAAACTGGTCTTCAGAATCATTTGGAAGCATTAAAATGTATTTTGTCTCATGTGGCCGTAAAAATGACAGTTTGATGTATCTGTTGCTTTACATCCTCTCCTCTTCTCAATCTAAAACCCACCAGGGGAAAGAGGGAGAGAATATGGGTGAAATATTTCAGATAACAGCTATGTAATTTTTACTTTCCCTTGCCAAATTCTCAGTGCTTTCCAGAACTGCAGTGGCACATAAATATAAGACACTTGGGATACTAGTATCAGTTATAGCTAACTGCAGTAACTTGACACAAAAAACAGTAAAGAAAGGTATAACATTGTAGAGCACTGCAGCTGTAAAAGGTGTGACACAATGGGGAAGAGAGTTGGTGTTCAGGGGTGTAGGACAGAGATGAAGACAGGAAAAGACCACACCGCCCCCCCAACCAACAGAAAAACAATGACACCTACACCAGACCTTCTGATAAAACCAGCAAGCTAGCTTTGGTATGTGGTACGGGACATCATAAAACCACTCTACGCTGACTGTACTGCAGTTTCTTACTTGCAATTTAAAAGTAAATCACAATGAAAAAGCAGTAATTGTCAAACACTTATCACATGAACCAAGTTAAACCAGTCACGTGATACCAGGGCGAGAGGCTAAAGAGTTGGTTGGGATTTCTGCCAGTGCCTGTTATTTAAGTGATATTTTTTAACAATGACCCTGTATTTCTCAAGCTGCTATGCAGTAAGCTCCTTGTAAGGAAACAAAAAAGAAGCACACACTTAAGCATGAGATTTCTTAACTGGATATGGTAAGGATACACAAGAAGCAGTTAACAGCACTCGGTGAAATGCTGCAAAGATTTCTTTATATCGCCTTGCTTTTTAGCTTTGGCATTTACAAGAAGTGAACTTTCCTACCCATATTGGAGACATAACTGACCGGAGAGAAACCCTGTGCATAGGAGGAAGGAAATCAGACTGGAAATAGCCTGGAAAAACAGGGAATGAAGAGTGACAGATGTGCACGTGCAGAGGGCAACAAACAAAGGCAGATTTGGAGAGGAGGTAGTCAACTGCAGGAAATTACTCATCTGCAGCTGACATTAGCTTTTTCTCCTGTTTTGTTGACCTATAGAAGATAAGGATGGCTTTTGTAGACCTTGCAAAGTCTTATGCATTGCACATGAAACTCGCCTGATGTATTGTTTCCCCACATTCGCCAGAGATAGGGGAACTCACACTTCTAGCCCGCAAGGTGTCGTGGCTTCTGTCCCACTCCACGACCTGCCATCTGGCAGGCATGGTGCCTGCAGATCACAGCGTGGAAAGCAGCCAGACACCGTGCTGTTCTACCAGTAGGAACATACCCAACCTCTGAGTCCCCACATATCAAGCAGTCCTGGTAAGTGACACACTTGCCAAATGCAATGTAAGATTGCCGTCCCGGTGGCAGTCCACAGGTTCTCTCAAAAACTGGAAAAGGAAACGCTGCTGAGGACTATGGCAGGCAAGGGGGTAGGGCTTCCTCTCACACTTGCAGCTGCAATGTAAAACCCAGGCCTTACAGATATTGAGCCGCAGAGCTTAGTGGCATGCCCTGGTTTTCTCCATGTGCTTGTCTTAGCAGGTAAAGTTCCTACACAAACAAATGATCCTCCTCAACAGCAACAAGAAAAACCAACAGGAGAGGTACTGCCTCCATGTGAACCCTTTGCAAAATTTTATTGTGAACTAGCACACAAAGCTATTACACTTTGTATGCTTGTTCAGTTGGGAATGTAGGCAAATATTTCATTAACTCCCAATACACAGAGAAAAAAAATGTGCTCACTGTTGCCCCTAACTTCATATATGCATGTAAGCGCAGAACTGACAGAAAACAAAGTAAATCAGAATAGATATTCAAGGCATTGGTAGACAACTGGGCATTTGATTTCCCCATGCTCTCCATGAATTGAGAAGTGAGCTCTCCTCGGTGTTTTGATTTAGCATAAGCGACTTTTTCAGGTTTCTCTACAGTTGGTTAAAGAACTTTTATCTCTGACCTTCTATTACTATTCTTCTTTAAACTTCATTTTATCCAGAAATGCTCACAGATAAGTCAAAAGAGGTTGAAGAGAGATGAGTTTGGGTGCATTTTTATACCTATTATATCTAGTTGTTTTTTCTAGCAAGGTAACTGACGACATCTATCTTCATTTCCTCACATCTGTGTCACTCGCCTGCAGAGCTTACAGCAGTGAGAAAGTCACAACCTTATGTTTCAGAATCTTGAAACATTCTTTGTTTTACGGAGGTATGGCCATCCTCAGAGCTGAAAATGGGTATTAATGCTTGGCTTGGAGGTCAATGATCAGCTTTTCTATGTTACCTCCTTGAACTCTCTTAGCTTATTTATTAATTATTCTGGGATTTTCAAAATTAGTATTTTGGCTAGTAAATTAGTTTATTAAGTGAGAACTTGATTACTTGGTCCTGTTACTGATGCACATAGGAAAAGATTTTCCCAGAAGGACGAAGTGGATTAAAGTTCCTTGTGTTTACATCACCCAACGAGATGTACATAGTGCCACACAGCTGCTCTGCTTAAATGAGGGCTGTGTCGGCTCCTGGTACTGAGCCTGAATTAATGCCTCACCATGCTGAGCAGACAGTGGTAAAATAGTCAAGAGCACAATAAAACTTCACCTGAGTGCAAGTCAACTAGTATTCCTCAGGAAGCACAAAGAAAGGAGCCTTGGGGCAAAATTTGCTGTTCACCCCCTCTGGATGTGATACCTCAGGCCTTAAAAAGCAGCTTTTTAAACTCTCTCTCAAGCTTTAACAATATGAATCCTGCTACATCATACTAGTGCAAAGCCACTTAAACCGCAGCTAAAGATGTTTTTAAGCTAATCTTTCTGTCTGCACTGAAATGGGTTTGAAGGCCTTTTACTGTCAGCTCTAGCTGAGAAGCAATTCAAGAAGATGCTGCCTTGTAGCTACTGATTGCAGCAGCTCAGCTGAGGTGCAATAGCTGACTGTAAGAGAAAGCTTAGTCCTTTCCACGGCAAAGCCAGACAGGTTAATTAAACCGTAAGTAATGATGATGTAAGATATTATTTAACTCGTTATTGAGAAAGACCTGGACTGCTCATAGCCCGCTACAGCCCACCTGGCCTGGCAGGTGGCGAGGAGCGAGTGACAGCAGCCACAAACGCCTTTGCAGGCCGCTGTCAGGAACCCGCCTCTGCTGGGTGAGCGGTGGGACACACGTGCAAGGCTGAAGCAGCCACGCAGACTGCAGGGACGAGGACACTTTTCTCCACAAGCTCCGAGAAGCAAAGGGCAGAGCGAGCAGGCCGGGCACATTTGGATGTCTCCAACACCAGCGTGGCCTGGTGCGGGCACTCAGGCTGGGCAGCCAAAGCCCAAGACCCACATGTAGGCTTTCCTTACACTTACTTCCGACTTCCTTTCTAGCAATGGTACATTATAAACGTTTATTTAGGAAACAGAAGCAGCGCGTGAGATTTTCACCAGAGCTTTAGGCAACCGTTAGCCAGCCCGAGATATGTGCAGGCTGGAGGAAGCCTGCCAGGTGCCCGGGGAGAAGGGGCTGCAGCTGAAGGCACCACCGGGGCGGCCTCCCCGGCCCTGAGGACAGCGCGGGGCCTCCTGGGCTGAGCTCCGAGGGGGCCGCGGGGGGTCTGCGCCACACCGGGCAGCG
>WAAD01022196.1:14326-24619 GCA_013389945.1 Fregata magnificens | reverse complement strand
ACCTCCGCCGGGGCGGGGGGCCCGGGGCCTCCCCTCCCTCCCTCCCTCCTCGACGGGGCCGCAGAGCGGGCTGGTTGGTTTCTAGAGCTGTGTTTGTAGTTTCACCCCCTGGGACTGAAGGATTTCGCAGTGAATATGAAGACTATCCTCTTGAAATCTCACTGCTTCAAATAGATCCGAAAATGAATCGCTTTGTCTTTTAATCTCTAATTTGGAAAGCTTTAAATACACCCCCCACCCCGAATGCCCCTGAGAAATTTGCTGAAAGGAAGTGAAAATAAATGAAAAACGCACATGAAAGTACATTTTTGTAGCTGGGAAAACAGTTGCTTTTTTATATTTAGTAACTTACCTGCACTTGAAACCAGATTTTCATATTTCAGCTGAACTTCATTTAGGATGTTTCAGATTAAAATTGTGTCAATGTTCATGACCATAATAACATAGTAGTGGTGCTATAACAATTATTGTGTGTTACTGAAATATTTTGGGTTGGGTTTTATAAAATCTTGGGGTGTTTTGGGGTTTTTTTTTTTACAAACAGGGCTTAAAATTGTACAGATTTTTTTACGATACAATGTCCATTATCGCCTTAGTTTTGTTAGGTTTTTAAATGAAACATGATTTTCTTCTCTGAATACCTCTAAAGCTTTCCGTAGCAAGTGACATCACTCTGTGCCTTTTCTGGTTTTTTTTTTTTGTTGTTTTGTTTTTAAATCTGCTGATTTGGTCTCTAAATGCTTTTTTAAATGTCTGCTTTGCTCCTCTTGACTGACTGCTCTCTAAATATGTGAGTAAGCAAATGTGCGTGACCTGAAGGTGGCTGGAATTATAAGAGTATAGACGTTGGATTCTGCTAAGTGTTGGGGAATTTGGCATCCCAAATAGCCTGACACGAGGTGTGGACAGTCAAATTCAAGACTTTGTCCTCACTAAAGGCAGTGATGGCATTTCAGAACAGGACTCCCTTTTAACAGCTCTGTTACTGATTATAATAAAACCTGTGTGTGCTCACCTCTGCCTTCATTCTTTTGTCTTTGTCTCCCATGAGGCCTGATTTCACAGTCATTTGATACTTTGCATGTTTGTTTTGAAACACGAGGAAGCCTGATGTTGTCAGGACTTGGCGGGGTGTTTAAATGCTGCTGGTGGATGGTTATTTTGTACAGCCATTTTGTACAGGTGGACACTCTGAGGACCTTAGCAGTGCCCTTCGATTGTGGTGATAGATGTCTGAAAGGGCAGTTAAATGCCTAAATCCCTCCCTGACCCTATAGCATATCAATTTACTCAATACAAGCAGAAACTCTGCATAATTAAAGCATAAAGGTAACCTATAAAATAAATAAATCACAGTGTAATGACCACAGCCAAATCTGTCATGATAGCTTTGCAGAATACTGTTTTATGAATTTCTTGGAGAAGAAAAAAACCATGTGTATATATAGGTCAGAAGATTGTTGTAGTCATATGAAGTGCTAAGGGGAAAGAAAATAAACAGGGCAACAAATGTTCAGGTTGATTCTTAGAGCAGTTTGAAGAGTTTGTAATAGAAAATTAAATCAGAGCTATAGTTCAGTGTAGTGATCTGAAAGACTGGAAGGTTTTTAGATACATCAACTAGAGGATTTCTCAATGTAAAGAGTCATCTTCTGGAGCTTGTAGTTTAAATTAATAGGGCCAAATGTACACCCTATTTGTCAGGAATCTGTATGTTCTCCTTGATCTTGACTTTTTTTTTTTATTGACCTTGCATGCATTTATGTTCTTTCATGTACAGTGTAGACTTGTTTTATTTGTAATGCTTGTATAGTCATACTATTGCTATACTATGCAGTTGCAAAGGCCCTGTCAGTGAGTTCCTTATCTTTGCTCCATCCCTTAGCAGCTGTACAGAATTCTGAAGGTTTTTGAATTTTGCTACTCTCTGTATTAAATTAATGCTTGATTTCCCTCCCATTACATGGGGTATTTCTGTAGTCGCATTATCAAATATGAAATCTTTGCTGTTGCTATGCATCACACCTGAACTCCAGTTTATTAATAGGACATGGTGGGGTTTTTGTCTGCTGGTTAACAGTCAGTTTCTGAACAATGCTTAGTCTGCACTTGTTACAATATTGATCTATAGGTGGTCCCTTTTTATACGATTTTTAAGCTATTTTTTGGGAAGCATACTGTATTTTGAGAAATCTGGTGAGGCAATGCATCAGTATAAAACTTACTTATTGTTTTGGATATTTATACTACAGTTATATTTTACCTTTACAAAGATTGCTGTTTATCTGTCAGTGTAGAAGCTGACATTGCTGATACTCCTTCCTCAAAAATATTTACCATCTCTGAAAATGTGAGAGTCAGGATGGATTTTAAAGTCCATTATAATATTGCCTGAAATTTTTGAGAGGTCATGTAGTCTCACAAACAGTGTTTTAACAAAAACTCTGTTTTGTAAATTCATCTCTTCCTTTAATGTCCAGGAAGGAGAGCTCAAAATGAACAGTTTCTTTCACAAGTTAATAGAATTTTGGGGAAAACGCAATATCCTGAAATTATTTGTGAGAGTTGACAGAGTAGCCCCGTGGTTATGAACGGATCACACCAGCGCTATGGTTGGCTGTCACTGGAGCCCAAGCTAGTGTCAAGGACTGTGATATACAATCTCTTTGAAATAAGTTTGGCACGGGCACCAAATGATTTGTTGTCACAGCTTTAGCTGTGTGGATTCTAAGGTAGTCACATTTTTGTCCCAAGGATTGAAGTAGAGGTAGGGTCATATGCTTGTTAGTGATGATTTGGAAAATAAATGTTATGTTGATTTATAGGTTGAGTTTTGGTATATTGATAATGTGCCTGCAGTTAATACAAAGAGATTAATGCAGGAAAGAGTGTCATTTGCTTTGGAATTTCTTCTGAGCGTATTTTGTAGTGTTTGAAAGGAAAGAGTAACAGTTACAAAGAGCCGAAATATTAGATAGTAGCTTTTCAGCAGGTAGAATTGCTGCTGGGGTTCTTGGGGTATTGGGGGAGAAATCTGATCTCAGTTTCTCAGGCACAATGTTCACTGTGTGAGTTTGTAACCAAATTTGTTTGCTTTTGTCTTAATTTTTCTCTTCCCTTTCTGAAATGTAAATGTTTTTACAGTAAAAATTAGAGGTGGTTAGATAAACTGAGACATGGACCTCTTCGATCACAAAATTCAGTTTGAAAACAAATTTTTTTGTGAAATCTTGCTAAAATTTTGTTTTAGGGAAAATCTTTGTTGGTGAAACGACAATAAAAATGGAACAGTTCAGAGACATGAAAAAAGTGCTGCCTTTTTAACACATTTTCATTTGCAGACAATTCAGAAACTTTGCTTTTCATCATGTTTGAAGGAAGCCAGGCTTTATTTATTTTCTGTTTCTCTAACGGAAATCAGTCTGACTCTGAGTTGCCTGGATCCTCTAGTGGCCAAGGGCAAATAACAAATAAAGTTAAAAAAAAAAAAAAAAAAAAAAAAAAAAAAAAAGAAGCAAACAAAAGCTTCAGTAGTTTATTCCTAAAGAACTTTTCTAAAACAGGAGGTGAAAATAAAATGAAAGATAAAGGTTCTAAATTATGTTTTAAATTGAACAAGAAAGACTCACAATACAAAGAATCCCTCTGGGCATTTTCTGTGTAGACGTTCTCAGATTTGTTTCTTGTAGGTATATCTGTAGTAGGACAACCTGAAGGAGAATTTGTAGAAAAACAGGATAATCGCTGTCAAAGTAGGCTAAAAGTGGTAACTTGAGTGTAAGAATCAGCCCTGACACCCCACCCCATTCTGACAATTGAGTATTAAGTTTGGGAGTGAGAAAATATATTAGGAGATACCTGGAGGTATGAACAAGGTGTGGAGAGGAAATATGTGAGGGTATGTAATGATCAGAATGATTGTCCAGAGGAGAGGACTCTGCTGTCACTCTTTGAACAGACCTGTGATTAGTACCAGAAAGGTTTAAAGAAAATGTTAATCGAAGTGAGAGGTAAGGGTCTTCACAAGACTTCAGATGGGGCAAAGAAGGAGAGGAGCTTGCTTTGGGAGCACTAGGAATGTTGCAGCTGGGGTATTGCCCAACTGTGTGCTTCTAAAGGGAGTATTCTAAGATAAACATCTTGGAATAATTTATGTGGGGTAATGATCTGCAAAAAATATGGGGATATTATTTTCATGACATTTTTCTCCAACAGTTAAAAAAAGAAATTGATACTCATCCCTACTTAAGTAAAAGATCAAATTAAGAAGGAGAATGTTTCTGTGAAATGTAGCATTTATTTAATAAAACTTAGCAAATAAACGTAGGCTCATGAGTCATCACAGGTAATTAATGATTCCTTTTCATGCATTGTATTTAACAAAGAGCTTACTATCCCCTCCTGATAGAGCTTGTACTTTGGTTTAACTGGTTCAGTAGTAACATTTGCAATGCAGTGAATTTTAAATTGGATGCAGTTGTGAATACGTTGAACAGATTATGGAGTTCAGAAGCAACGCAAGCTTGAATCGCAGATATTTTTTTTTTAGTAGTGTGGATTATATGTTTTACGTTGTGTGTGTGTATTTTATTTGCAGGAGTAATTTTATATTCAAATAAAACCTAGAAAATGTATTAAAACCTCAAAATTTTATTATAAAAATGTATCCTGCATATCTTGTGGAAGAACATAACATTTGAAGCTGTTTATTCCTGTATGAAGCTCTCTGTTTCAACTGCTAGGTTATTTTTACTTGTGTAAGAAAGTTCAGAATACTTTTTCCCTAAGTGTAATTACTGTAGAAATGTACGACGGTTGGAAAACTGTCAATCAGGGTTTCATACGTTTCATACATACTGAAATTTGTTTAGTTATGCTCAGAATGAGTCCTCTTTCTGTTGCAGAAACGTATAAACCAAAACCAAAATCACTCCCTTAAATTTGTAGGATTTTAAGTGTTTAGAGAGTGTTCACATTGAAATTGTTGTGGTTGTACTTGAAGTGGTTTTTAACAAGTTGGCTTGATCCTGACAAAATCTAGTTATGGCAGAATGGAGTATGTGAGAAAAGGTGAATATTTATTAGCTTTCATTGAATTTACTTCTGCTAAAGTTGGACTATATTTGGAGTAGTGTGCTTTCCTGTAATTTAGGAAATAATAGCAATAAAAGCTAAAAACATTGTGCACTTGTGCAAAATCATAATGAACAGTAATAAATGCTCTGAGCGTGTACATACTTGTCTAAAACAAAGACTTTGAAGAGAAATCATGGTGGATAGCCTGTAAAAATATTTAGATTGTGTAAAGTTATTTGCAGAACTGTTTGCAGCAGGATAAAAATATGTGTTCACCTGATGCAGTTCCACATTTCAGTACAGTTGGACCACTTCTCTGCAGTGTTTATTCTTGTTGAGAAAAGAAACAGTTTAACACTGGAGTTATGCTGGAACACTTTGTTCTGTCAAGCCTCCTCTTTGTAGTATGTTGCTGGTCCGCTAGATATTTTCCTACACTTCTTTGAGTGCTGTGCCTTGATGGCTCATCTGTCCTCTTGCATGATCAATGCTGCTCCAGTCATCATGACTGAATGCCATTTCCAAATTTAGATGCTGATTTGCAAATAGATTTGTCTCTCTGTTCACTTGCTTTACGAATCAATTTGCTGCACCCACCAACTTCTTCCAGCTAGCTCTGTGCTATCCTTGTGCTTGCTTTCAGCCAGATCAATGTTGAGTGTCTGGATTTTCTTCTGTCTTGGCATCCAAGTACAGAAAATGTAATCCATTTAGAGTATCACTTATGATGGTGGCTGCCCAGATCTCAGCAGGGTACCTTACCAAAATCAAAGGCAAAGAAGATGTGCACAGAACATAAATACGAAGGATTGCTAGTGGTACCTTAGCCGCCTTTCAGAAGGTTTGGCAAAATTTTGAAAGTCCCAAAACTATCCTCTCTCTTCTGTACAGCTGAAGGACAAGGGGGTGTTAACAAATACTGTAACGATAGCTTTGTTTTATGAAGGAATGTCTTAACAGCTGGTTGCTTCTTGATTTACAAGAAGCTGACCAAGACTGTAGATAAACGTGGACGCCCAATGCCTGAACCCTGGTGCCCTATCCAGAAGAATATGCACAATGCTAGTTATACTGGAAGAGAAACCGATAGGCATTAACTTTTATTAAAAATCATTTGTTATTGCTTGCTGAATTACGCTGCATTCATCCCTGTCTCCTTTCAGGACTTTGTCTTGGCCTGACTGAGCCTCTGAAATGTGTGATTTCTTCTCTGGTCTGGCTGTCACTCTTTACCTTCACAGGTTGTTCCCTTATATTGCTCACTCTCCTTTACCCTGCTTGTGATAGTCTCCTGATAGTACCAGATCCTTTTTAAAAAAACAAGATACTTGTTCATCAAGATGTGTGTATTGAAATTGGAGAGTCTGTAGTTCTACCTGGGTATATGCTGCATTTTGATCATGCAGGAAATTAATTCAGTTCATCAGTACAAATTTCATCAAGGTGTTTTTTTCCCAATAAACCTTAGCCAGGCATTTTTATCAGTGTAAATCGTAGTAATGCTTTTTATATAAATAAAATTCTGTCAACATGTTTTTCATTCTACTAAAAAACCATAGTGGATGAAAATGCCTACATGTTTTTTGCAACATAGTGCAACACAGAAATAAGTTAGACTACTTAGTCCAAAGGGAAAATAAAAGTATGTGGGAGACCCAGTCTAATAATTTTGGAACATTAGCTCGGCTAAGTCTCCTTGACTCCTCAATTTAGTGCCCTTAAACACCCATGTAAATTCCAAAGAGGTACCATTCTGTTAAGTTACAGCAAGGCAATTCTGAAAGGATTTCCTTTCACCTACTGAAATAAGTATTTTCTTTGGTTATATTACACAGAGCTAGGGTATGTTGTTCTGTGTTAGAACTGGCTGCAGCTGCCAGCTGGGCCGTCTGCCAGATTCTCGCCTTTCAGGTATCTAATTTCTGATTTGAAAACTGATCAGCAATCCAGTATGCAATGAGTCCGTAACAGTTTCTGTGGCTCTGTAGCTCTGCATAGCACTGTAGGAATCTATCGATCATAATCCAGAAGTAAACAAAAGGAAAAGTGGAAATGGGAGGAGGCTTTGGCAACTGCATCCTGAAATGACAGGAGTGGGGACAGAAGTGCCCCCATAATTTGGGGGAGAATTTTCATGTTTCTTATATGAAAACTTGTCTCAGTAGGGCATTTTGCAGTCAAGAGAAGGAAAAGGACACAGGAAACAGGCTAAAAATAAAAGTTTTGATAAACTAAAGATTAGCATAGGAACATTTGCTGCAGCTGCAGCAGGGCTCGGAATAGTGAAATAGGACTGAATAAATGGGCATGAAGAGGTGAAGGTAACTGGTGGAGATGATGCACTAATGTAATCCTTGGAGAAAGTCTTCCTCAAAGTCCTGTCCTGCTTCCTTTCAGACTGCCACCCTGCTGCATACAAAAGAGTCACTGTTTTTTTGTTCTGCAGCTGGGGAACAGGCTCTGTTGGGAACAGGAGTTTACAAGAAAGTCCTCTGTTGTATCTTTTGGGCTGACAGGGAAAACAGGAAGTCGTCTGTGTGGACTGAACTCCTTTATCCCCTCTAATGCAATATGCTGTATCAATTTCCAGAATTTCCAGGAAACCACAAAAAAAAAAAAAAAGGATCATCAAGATGAGTGTCAGGCCTTCCTTAATGAGCCAGAAGCTCATAAATTTTACGTATGTATGAATAGCGGAGAATTAAAATACTATTCTCCTGATTGCACTTTTGCCACTTCTTGCACTGTTTACAGTGTCAAGACAATGAACCCACTTTTTAGTAGATTGTAAAGCTTTTTTTTGGTTGTGATTCATCATCTGTCAATTAATTGTATTTGTGAGGGTTTTTTTGCATATCTAAAAAGGATTTTGAAGCGTGTGCACCAGGCCCTACAGGTAAACACCCCGTGGACTTTGGGATTAAAATTGGCCATATTTAACCCAGAAGACAAAGTTGAACACTTACAAAAGTGTGTGCAACAACTTCTGAGGAACAGTAAGGCACAATCTGCCCAGTTTGATGCATATTACTTTATTTAAAATTTATACGGGAGAGATACAAAACCACTGCCTTGCAGCAGAAAAAAATTAAACTTGGCCTGACATACGTCAGTCCAAAACAGACGTAGGACTTCCCATCAAAGTAGGTTCAGAAGGAATCCTTCATAACATATTCCTTGAGGCTGTTGCTTAAAAGGGTATTTTGTGAGCTGCCCAAGAACTCCCATTAAAATCTTTCTTTGTTTCTCTGTCTTTAGCGATGATCCTTTGTCTGCCTTTACCATTGTGCTGAACGGAGTATGTGTTTGTCATTTGACATGTGAGTTATGCAACTCACCACACCTTATGGTTTGTGCTTATGATCACCTTTCTTTTTCAGAGAGCATGCTTACAGTCTCTGCTATTGCAGTTGATAAACCAAATATAAAAGCCTTCCTTACCTATAATGGCAACGTGACTTAAAATAAGAGCAGAAATGCTGATGGTATCAGTGTCTGCATTATTGGCCATTCCCCCTTTCAACTAGGGAAAATGGAAAGATTTCCTTAAAATTCTGCATTGTGAATTCATCTAGACCAACTTTTCCAGCAAGCTGTGCAGCATAGCAAATACCCTTTTCTGTATATAAACTGTAAGGCAAATGATAGGATTATGGAGTTTGTTAGTTGTGTGCGATGGACCTAAAGCATGCCATGCTGTCAACAGTGCTGTTAAGACTGGCAAACTGCACAAGCTGGTGAAAGTTCATTTTTAGTAGCAGCATAACTTACTGCAATAGAATCAGCAGCTGATATGCCTACAGCATATTGCTGAGTAGCTTTTGCTAAGACATATCTCACATTTCTAGGTAGGTGATGTGGCCATATGCTTCTAAGGTATGCCTTGAGCTGTCGTGGCAGTGGAGTAAGTTGCATGCAGATCTCCCAGTGTTATTTTCCAGTTAGCGGCCTGGGTTGCTATTCTTTTCTAAACCTCTAGCTTTATCCTCTGGTGTTAATCAGATATTGCCACACTTCATGTTTAGGAAAATATGTATTAGAAGTCACTTCACAGAAACCCCTGCGTTTCTGATTGTTGTCCTTTTGGACCTTTGTGGTCTCTTTGTTTTCTCCTCTTGGTCTGGCTATAGAAGAAGAAGGAGATGCTATAGCTGTTCCTGGAAAATCTGCAGCAACATCTGCTTGGTAGTGTCATGGTATGGTTGTAAAACTGGTTGGTGCCTAATTGTCTGTGTCGAGTGCATTTCATTACAAGAGGCTGTATAACCTGGTAGTCACAGCTGCAGTGAAGAATGTTTGGTCCACAGTTTTTATTTGAAATTTGAAGATGGCATTTCTTATCTGAAAGAGGTGAACTGTGGGAGGTTAAGTGAGAAATTACAGAACATTTTCAGTTTGATTCTTTCATGTAGAATACAGTGAGTGGCTTCTAGTTATTTACTTGTGTACCTTATGACCAATCTTTTAATGTGTAGAGTGTAGCATTTGTGCTAAGTATGTGGGGTACTTGCTCAGAATATTAAGCGTATATGTCACTGGATACTCCCCTTCCCTTCTCTCTCCTTCCCCACATACAGCTTTTAGCACTGATGTAAAAGCAAAGACATCGAGTGAAGAAAAAGTTGGCTGATTTTTTTGGCTGCAGTTACCATTGTCAAGTTAGTGGGAAGCAGTGTGCTTTCTGTGTAACCTTGCTTCAGTCTTTACTGCTAAGGCTGGCCATCAGGCATCCCAGCCCCCGGAGGTGAGAGAGAAAATCTAGAGAAGGGAGGACTTCCCCTTGGTCGAGGAGGATTGGGTTAGGGATCATCTAGGCAAACTGGATCCTCACAAATCCATGGGCCCTGATGGGATGCACCCACGAGTGCTGAGGGAGCTGGCAGATGTTCTTGCTAAGCCACTCTCCGTCATCGTTGAAAGGTCGCAGAGGACAGGAGAGGTGCCTGAGGACTGGAGGAAAGCCAGTGTCACTCCAATCTTCAAAAAGGGCAAGAAAGAGGACCTGGGAAACTATAGGCCAGTCAGCCTCACCTCCATCCCTGGAAAGGTGATGGAACAGTTCATCCTGGAGGTCATCTCCAGGCACGCAGAGGAAAAGGTTATCAGAAGTAGTCAACGTGGATTCACCCAAGGGGAGATCATGCTTGACCAACCTGATAGCCTTCTATGATGGTGTGACTGGCTGGGTAGATGAAGGGAGAGCAGTGGATGTTGTTT